>SATZ01000650.1:0-17758 GCA_004335205.1 Ascochyta viciae-villosae | reverse complement strand
GTGTGAGAGAGAGAGAGAGAGAGAGAGAGAGAGAGAGAGAGAGAGAGAGAGAGAGCGAGGAGAGGGAGAGAAGCGTACAGAACTAACTAGACCCGCCAGACCAGCAGGTGTACGGCGCCAACTCAGCCGGGAACCCCTTCGCAGTCCAGGTGGCCGAGGAGGAGGCCACTTTCTCCGTCGTCGACAACACACGCACATCAGCCCGCACCCGCGGATTCGGGAGAGGCGGCGGCACCGTCTTCCGTGGACGCGGCGGCGCGCGCGGCGGCCAGGCACAGCGCGGCGGGCGCGGCACGTTCCAGCGCGTGGGCGGCCGTGGAGGCCAGGGCGGCTACAACGACCGCGGTGGGCGTGGTGGTGGACGCGGCGGACGTCGCTTTGGCCGGTGGGACGACAAGCCCCAGCGCAACCGCGACCCATCCGTCCAGGTCAAGCCCGACTGGGCCGTCAAGGAGGAGATTGACTTCTCGCGCCTCGCCAAGCTCAACCTCGACACGGGCGAGGGCGAGGACCTCGACAACTACGGCTTCCTCTACTACTACGACCGCAGCTACGACAAGCAGCCCGGCGCCAAGACGTCGGAACGCAAGCTCAAGGTCCTCGAGCGCGCCGCCTACAACGTCACCACCTCCAGCGACCCCATCATGCAGGAGCTCGCCGACAAGGACGAGGCCACCGTCTTCGCCACCGACAACGTCCTCTCCATGCTCATGTGCGCCACCAAGTCGGTCTACTCGTGGGATCTGGTCTTCACCAAGCGGGGCAACCAGGTCTTCATCGACAAGCGCGACCAGTCCAACCTCGACATGGTCACCGTCAACGAGAACGCCGCGGATGCCCCGCTCGAGATTTCAGAGGGCAACAAGGACTCGATCAACAGCCCCGGCGCCCTCATGCTCGAGGCCACCCACATCAACAACGTCTTCCCTCTGCAGGTCGTCGTCGAGTCGGAGAACCAGAAGGTCAGCATGGCCCACGAGCACCCCTTCTACAACGAGGAGGTCGAGAGCGACCCTGCTGCTTCCAAGGCATACAGGTACCGCCGCTTCGATCTCTCGCTCGAGAAGGACGAGGAGCCTCTGCACCTGATTGTGCGAACCGAGCTGGACGCCGTTGTCAAGAACAACATCAACGGCGAGGATCAGTTCTTGACCATCAAGGCACTCAACGAGTTTGACAACAAGGCCCAGGGTGCCGGTGGGGCTCTCGACTGGAGGTCCAAGTTGGCCAGCCAGCGTGGTGCCGTTCTCGCTACGGAGATGAAGAACAACTCTTGCAAGCTTGCTCGCTGGACCGTCCAGAGTATTCTTGCCAAGGCCGATACCATGAAGCTTGGGTACGTGTTGCCCAATGTCCCCGCAAGGTGACCACAATGCTAACATTGAACAGTTTCGTATCCCGCACCAACCCCAAGAACAACAACGACCACGTAGTCCTCGGCGTGCTCACCAACAAGCCCCGCGAGTTCGCTGCCCAGATGGCACTCAACCTCAACAACGGATGGGGTATCGTGCGCACAATCGTCGACATGGTACTGCGCATGGACGAGGGCAAGTACGTCCTTGTCAAGGACCCCAACAAGGCTGTTCTGCGCCTGTACAACGTGCCGCAGCACACATTCGAAGAGGATGACGAGGTTGAGCTGGGTCAGGTTGAGGAGGATGACGAGTAAATGGGTGCGCAGTGCGTGTACAGTTCGTGATGATACCATGTTAATGGCTCGCATGATTTGGCGGTGATAGACAAAATACGATGATTGATGTTACCACAACCCACACGCACCACGTCTCACGTGCGCCTCGCTGTTTGGTGCTTTATTTTTCCTTGGAATTTATTTTTCCTTGGAAAACCTGGGCTCGTCAACGTCATGGCGTTCGAATCTATTGGAGCACGCGACACAACAACGCCTCGTTCCATGCATGAAGCTACGAACGCCACAAATTCTACGCAGGCGATGGAAGACTTCTCGAAGGCGGCTGCGATCGCCATGTCGTGTTCACGGCAACAGCGTCACATCCTCTTGGTTGGCTGCAGGAAACCGGTTCAACCAGCAAAGTTCACTGGAAGTGCTACTAGTGGACCGTCCCGTGGTCTGGGATGATCCCTTGGAAGATTCAAGTGGTGTGCAACAAACCCCCAGGACCTGTTCCCGTTGCTCACAGGCTTGCCGTCGCTAGGCAGTCCAGGGATCAGGGACTGTCGGCTGGTATCTCGCAATATGTTCACGTCGGCACTCCTGCCTTGCGGTACGGCGGCTGACGCTCCGTAGACTATGTACGCAGTGTTGGGGCTTCGCGTAACCTACTGACGTTGCCGTGTTTGCGTAGACTAAAGTATTACTCTACGGAGACACTTTGGCATCGTCTCCCCGTTGCTGCATCGGCGTGGCAGCCCCCGCTGACTCGAGACGGGATTCAAGACGATAAGGCATCCAGTCCTTACGATGTGGTTGACAAACTCGCGTCCGAGCACCTGCAGTACGACATCCCCTGCCGTGCATGCGTCTTTTGTTTGTCGCGGAGCACGTGGTGGCTGCTCTAGCCGAGTAGGCGCAGGCACACTGCATTCTCCATCGTGCAATTATTTCCGTCTGTTGGGGACGGAAGATGCTCCTCATTGCCGCCTTTGCTGTCCCGTCCGATCGATGTCAAGTCTCCGAGAAGGCTTCCAGAAAAACACCAGCTGCGCGTCCTCACATGTCAACGACTCGGCTTGTATTATTGCAGATACCCGCCCTCATGACCTCAGTAGTTCAGGTCCCCCCCGGGCCAGTGGCTTACATTGGCCAGCCATCCGTGCGCTCTGCCGTACTGTGTCCACTCTCAACAACATCGACATCGGTGAGGTTGGAGGGAAGACCTGCCCCTGAGTATGTCACCTACTGTCCCCACTATTCTTAGACGAGCTGCTTCGCACGGTGGAAGGATGCAATCTGCAACAGGCGAATTGTGAGTACAGCTAGCCGAACAAATAGGAAAGACTCCTAACAAAAACAAGGCTAGCCTTGGCTTTGCTTGCTCAGTGCTGCGTTCGCCTAAGTGGCTCATCGTAGATTGTCAAGCGCAGTACTGAGTCTACCGAGAGTCATTGGACGTCCGCGGCTCGCTTTGCAAACGGGATGGATGGCGAAATATGCGCGACACGATCGAAAGAAACGGGTTCGTAAGCACGCGCATGTCGGTTGAGAATGCTTGGGATCGCAGTCTACAAACAGTGCCTGTCAGAGACAGATGAAGCCCTGGAGCGGACCATGCTCGGATCTACTCCGAACCTTTTCTTTCGGTCCATCTGCCCACGCGCTTGAGCTGCGAACCATTGTCTATCCCAACCTCCACACGTGTCGACTCGCAGTCGCTGCATGCGGCAGGGAAATGGCGCTAACATTGTCCGTCAGTCCCTCGACGCGGCTCGTTGGCGCGAGAAGTCATTGGAAGGCCCGATTCGCGCGTTCAGTACTCCCCAATAGATTCCGGGGCATGCCGCAAGTGGCGGCGACAGGTTCTTGATTTGCTCTACGGCAGAACTTTAGGCTCGCAGTTCGCAGTGTGTATTTCCAATTTCCTTGGCGGGGTTTCTGGTATCTCCCTGCATAATCCTTTCGAGTCAGCTTGCAACACAGTACCCCAGAAGGTGGCTATCAGCGAATTGTTCCCCACGACTACAGAGACGCCAGCATCTCTAGCGTCGACCGAATCTTTCTCAGCTCAAGGTCCCCTGTCTGCCCACTACGCCTAAAATCTCGGGTCTCGGCACCTCGTCGCGATTTTGTGAACCCAGCTTCTTTATATCCTTACAGGCAATCATCAACCCCGTTTCACGTCATCAGCGGCGGTCTGTCAACCAGCCAGATTTAACGGAGACCGACCCACCGATGGACTGTCACCTGTCTTGAACATTCAACTCACTGTAACCTGCCACAGCGCCGGCTCGAGAGCCGCAATATTCGGGCATGATGTCAATACTACAACCAGAGGCATGTTCCTTGGTCTGTTGGTGACTAGCACAACTAACAACATTAGGCTGGTATCTTTTACGGGGTTTGCTGGCTCGTAGTAATTGTACGACTAATATCACGACGTCTCCATCGTGGAGCATGGAAACGGTTGCAGTGGGACGATTATCTAATCGTCTGCGCCATGGTACGATGGTCTACATGTGGAATCTAAGCTTTTACTGATCTAACCTCTAGGTGACCGATACTGTCCTACTTGTTTGCATGTCGAGAGTGGTAACCACATCGTCCAACCTCATCCCGCCCGATGAGTATGTCGAACAATATTCCCAAGCCGAGATCAACGCTCGAGTCCTCGGATCCAAGTTTGTCCTCGTGGTAGAGCAAATGCAAATCGCAACTATCTGGCTGGTCAAGGCATGTCTCCTTATCATGTACTTCCGTATGACAGCTGTACTTCCGCAACGGAAACTGGTCATCGCCACATCGATATACGTTGCCGTCACGTTTGTCATCATGGAGATTCTTTACTTTGGCGTATGGTGCCGTCCGTTCAACCAGTACTTCGCTGTACCGCCGAACTCGAGTAAGTGCATTGCGTAGAGTCGACAGGACCATACTGACTTGCTCAGCACAATGCTCTGCAGCAACAAACCACCTGATCACCAACGCAGTCTTTAATATTAGCTCAGATCTTATCATCCTGAGCATACCGATGCCACTGCTGTTCAAAGTCCGTCTACCGAAGAAGAACAAGCTTGTTCTCATCGGCATTTTCTTGATCGGAGCTTTCACAGTCAGTAGACCGACGCTTCTTCGAACTACGCTAACAGGTATAGGTTGTGGCGGCTGCGCTAAACAAGTACTACTCCTTCTCAAACCCGTTCGGAACGGATTGGGTACTGTGGTACCTCCGAGAGTCGTACACTGCTTTGCTGTGTGCCAACCTCCCCCTCACATATCCCCTTATCCAGCGGGTGTTCAGCCTGCGCAACTGGAACTCCTACTCAGGCAACACAGACACAATACACGGGCCGAGCACGCGAGGAACAGCCACCTTTGGCACCGCTAGGAGTCATAGCCACTGGGTGAGTCAAAGCAAACGTTCTCGGTCAAAGCATTTTCATGATGATCTCCGGACCGCCGAGAGTCAAGAAGACATTCACGACCCTTTTCGCAATCTAAGTGCAGATACCGGACCCCAATTCATTACCAGTGCGATTGAGATGGATGGTGTGAAGTCATACGAAAAGTCGTCCACAGACTTGAGTATAGACAGTCCGATGAGCTGGCGGACCGAGCAAGACCGCAAAAAGGACTTCAACTACAACCATGCGACATGAGCCATGAGCCAAAACAATACATTCTCCCATCGTGTTCAGCAGCCCATTTGCAGCGTTCCAGAGCGGCCATAAAACATACGCTGAACCCCCAATGCAGTTTCCCCAAGCGATCATCAGTCACCAACGCATCAGAATATCCCCCGAACGGAGTTGACGAGACTCGTGAGTGCAGTTGCTCACCTGAAATGCCCATACGCACCTATGCCAGTCTGTTGAAGATCAATTTGGACATTGAGCTTGCCAAAACAATACACTTCTTGGAGAGATCCGGCCCGGACTGAACCGAGACACGCTCACAGATTCTTGCTATATCAAAGAA
The DNA here is from genome assembly GCA_004335205.1 of Ascochyta viciae-villosae. Classification (NCBI taxonomy): domain Eukaryota; kingdom Fungi; phylum Ascomycota; class Dothideomycetes; order Pleosporales; family Didymellaceae; genus Ascochyta; species Ascochyta viciae-villosae. The sequence goes on along the minus strand of SATZ01000650.1, from coordinate 12,144 downwards.
AGTATGAGAGTTACGACTCGCGACACGCTGTGCCACTGACTACCTCGCGGTCTGACGTACGCAAGTCCTCACATTCTCGAGTACCATGATGGTCGTACCGATCCGGTAATGAGCCATCAGGGTGCATGGAGCATGCCATGCATCATCGAACCTCCGTGAAGCCTCACGTACATAACTCAAGCCGCTCCGTAGCGATTAACCTTCTGTAGGTCCTGCAAAATCGCTACAATGCACGTTCACGACGTCGTCATCATCGGTGCCGGTCCCGCTGGACTCGCCGCTGCAGCTCGACTCAAGGAGCACACGCCCTCTGCAACCTTCACAGACGACGAACACCAGCGGTATCACTGGATCCGGAAGCATGGTCGTAAGATGAATGTTAAGAACTACAAGACCAACCAAGACTCCCTCTCCACACCCCGCACTGCGTCTGACACGTCCGACTGCGGTTGCAACTGCGATGCAGCGCCTAGAGACCCTTCGATAGACATGCTTGTTCTCGACGCGGATGGCACAGACTGGATGAGCAAGTGGAACCGATTGTTCAAGACCTTCGGTATCAACTATCTACGCAGCCCGATGTTCTTCCAAATCGATCCCGCCGACCGCGACGCATTGCTCGGTTACGCTTACGAGAAGGGGCGAGAGAAGGAGTTACAAGCCCTTCCAGGCTGTGCAGGCAAAGAAATCAGCAAGCACAAGAAAAAGAAAAAGCTGAACGCCAGGGGCAGGTTCCCAGGGTCCGGGCCAGATGTTGATGAGCGAGATCGAAAAGATTACTTTACACCCAGTACGAACCTCTTCACATCACACTGCGAGGAGGTCATTCGAAGGTACGGGTTGGGTCCGGATATGCTTCGACAGGAACGAGTGATGGATATAAGCTACGATGAAGCAAGCAGCTTTTATGATGTCGAGCAGAATAGCGCCACCTTGGACGACGCGTCAAGTGAAGATAAGAAGATCTTTCGAGTCGAGACAGATCAAGGCGTTCGGTATGCGAACATCGTCATACTGGCTGTGGGACCTGGCAATGCCCCATCGATACCCTCCTTGTCGGGCCTGCCAACGCCATCGCCACACGAAGGCTACACACATGCAATGCAAGTCAAACAGTTTCCGCCACCGCATGTCGCCGCAAAAATCAAGGCTCGACGTTCGACAAACATGCTTATCGTTGGCGGCGGTCTCACAAGCGTACAGCTCGCGGATCTTGCGATCAAACGCGGCGTGAGCAAGGTGCATCTGCTGATGCGAGGACCGTTAAAAGTGAAATATTTCGACGTGGATCTGGACTGGGTGGGCAAGTTCCGCAACTTCAACCAAGCAGCATTCTGGAGTGCAGACACAGACGAAGAGCGGTTCGAGATGATTACGCAAGCCCGCAACGGCGGCAGCATGACACCACGATACCGCAAAATCCTCGATGCACACGTAGCAAGCGGCAAGATTGCTCTGCACACACATACCACCCTTCGTTCTATATCGTGGGACGCAGACTCAAAATCGTGGACTAATGTTAAGGTCTCCACCGACATCGCCATCCCGGCGATCGATTACATTGTCTTCGCAACCGGCATCCAATCTGATATCCGCACCATCCCCTTTCTCCAGACACTCCAGCAACAACACCCGATCGACTATGTCGGCGGCTTGCCTTGTCTCAACGACGACCTGATGTGGGACGACGACGTGCCGCTGTTCGTGACTGGTCGTCTGGCAGGCTTGAGACTAGGCCCCGGGGCGCCAAACCTGGTCGGTGCGAGGATTGGTGCGGAGAGGATTGCGTGGAATGTTGAAGATGAGTTGAAGAAGATGGGTAAACTAAACAAAGGGATGGATAGGAGGGACTCGGGGTATGAGGGGAATAGCGCGGATGAGGAGTATGAGAGTTATGCGAGTGCGAGGGAGAACCGGTTTGCGGGGTTGGCTGGTATGGGGGAGTGAATCATGAGTTTGGGATAGCGTGGATACCTTAATGGTATGTAGTACTCTTTAGAGATAAAACCAATTCACGGCAACTCTCTGAATAATATAAACACACATCCGCAAGATCATTAACACCAAACACCGACCCCAAACCACGCGCCCTAAGCACACATGCACAAAAACCACCCACACACATGCTACGCCAACGCGGCAACCCCAGCAACCACCGCCCCAGCAAGCGGCAACAAACACCTCCCCCCATTCAACCTCGCCCACCTCCCCAACAACTCCACACCCTCTCTCCCCTCCTCCCCATCCAACTCCTCCTTCTTCGCCAACAATAACAACCGCTCATTCGTACCCCGCATAAACAACAGCGTATACGGCACAATCCCCACCGTCAACGCAGCAGCAACCCAAAACAACTTCCCGTTACCCCGACTCTGCGCACCCACGGGAGTAACCAGGGCGCAGAACGCGAGAGAAGCAGCAGTGACGACGGCGGTTGGTGGTGCGAGTGCGAAGCCGGCGGTGAAATTGTTGCGCCATAGGGTTAGAGCGTGCGGGGCTGGGAGGTGGGCGTCTGAGATGCTTTGCGTTATCGCTGGTATGGAGATTAGTGTTATTGAGGCGATGCTGCCTGTGGGGTTTTTTGCGTTAGTAGGTTGGGGGCTCGGGGGTTCGGAGTTAGAGGCGGGCGCTCGGGGAGTGAGTGAGAGATGGAGAGAAGGGGTGTTTGGAGATGCGGGGTTCGTACCGGAGAGCCATGCTGCGCCTGTTAGGCCGATGATTTTGGCGGCTGTGAATGCGGTGGTCATTTTTGTGGTGGGTAGGTAGGTAGGTAGGTAGGTACTCTTGGGATTCAAGGGTACGTGTGTGCTTCAAGTTGGCTGGGAGTTTAGGTTGCAGAATTAAAGAATCATTCAGGCGTCCAGTTTGTTCTTATAGCTAGCGAATCCATCGCTTAAAATTAGATCCCTTTTGCATCGAACCATGATGTTTGTTTGTTGCGCGCTCCTGCTGCTCCGGCGCGGGTTGTGGCATGGTGAGGTCGGTGGACGGAGCCCCGGCGGGCCGATTCGGACTTTGAGGACTTTTGAGAACTGACGTCTTCAAAAGAACAAACTTGAACTTGCGAAAATAGATATCTGGATTTGCGATCGCCAGCGTTTTGACCGTCGCAGCAAGGATTTACCTTCCTTTTGTGGGTATCACAGCAACCAGCATATTGCACAAAGAGAAGTCGTAGGTTAGCAACATGCACCAAAGCAGCAGAAATCATGGCGTATCGGCATCCCAGCTGATAGACGGTGTTGCTTTAGGTTTCGGAATAGCAAGCCTGAAGGGAACACCTTCCTTAGGCCTCTCCACAGCGCCCTTTCTCGAAAAATGATATCTGTCCAACAGAGTGTTTCATCAAATGCTGCGCGCTCCTGCTGTTACAACGCCTCGTTGCGGTCGGATCAAGGGGATCGTACATCTGTGCCAGAAAAAGGTTACTTGTGGTTTCTCAAGAAGTGGCTTTTATCTACAGCGTGTTGTATAGGCTGTTTGCAGATTAAATATCGGTGCAACCAATCGTTTTACCTTGAAGCTCTGTGGGGTCAAGTATTTTTTTCACTGACAGCGTCCTGCAGCAGGACATCGTAAGGGTCCATGATCAAGGGAATAGCCCGTATCAACTCACGTACTCGTATTAGCAGATTTGTCGTGTAGCAGAGCCTCTTGGCTGTCTAGTCGCAAGGGCGTGAGATGTCTTGTGGAAACTGGATTCACTCTCACCAAGGACCTTGTGTCTTAGCTTAGCTGTCATACTGTTTAAGATACTCAAAGGGAATGTAGAGGGTTGAATAAATATAGAAAAAAGTAGAGAGCAGGTGCAAGTGTTATATTTAGTTACTGTAGCGAAACATGTGGTATTACTTAGGGAGAGAACATATATCTATACAGGCCAATTACAGTTCCCAGACAGTTTATGACCGTACGGCATTCAATATAGTAGCACACATACTAGTGATCAACTATTAAAGTCATAATAGAAGCTACGGCTTTCTCTCTTTGTTGACCTTAGGCTTAAGAGATATTGGACCCGCATAAGCGCGTCCTTTGGATTTGCCTCTAGACATATCCACTTGCTCACACCCTTCTTCAAAATCAGTGTGTCTAACTGTTTTGAGCCGTCTCCTTGATTGCGGCGTCAGTTTCAAGACCCTGTGGCCGACAACTGTCGCAGGCGATCCAAACGTATTGACTGCGACACTCGAATTCTTGGTGGGCCATGGATGGGACATCAATTTTCGAACTGAGTACGGGACGGATGCTATACTCTTCTTGTGGCATGTTGTTAACCAAGACGCCCTGATGAAGTGGAGCCTGGAGCACGGCGCAAGTTTTCATCCGCGCGGTCAGGAACCGCTCCGTAACGACTCAATTACAAAATGTCAAATCCGCTGCGAACAGTTACTCGAGCTTGTCGCAGAACGGGGAAGAGTCACTACATTTGAGTTCCTACGCTCCGAAGGTGCGCCTCTAGGATGGCGTCCGCTGCATCATGCAGTGGAGGTTGCGACGTACGGTACACCAGAGTAGGATGACTTCCAAAAGCAGAGCGAGAAGAGAGATTTCACAGAACATGACGAGCGTATGGCTATGGTGCGGTATCTTATCGATGTGGTCGGGCTTGACGTGAATGCTCCCGATCAACCCGCGGGGAGCAACGTGCCGATGCGCAATGGGACGCCTATTTGCTACATCCCTGCCTCCGCGATGTTACAGAGGGATACTCGAGAGCTTACCTGGCTACTGTCGGATCGAGGCGCGGATCCAACTCCAGCACTAGAAGTTGCGAAGATATGGCAATACCCCAAGTTTGCGGAAGACGTCAAGGCATGGAAGACTGGGCGGGGCAACGATCAGAAATGTAGCATGCAATGAGACAGTAAGCACGAAGTCATGTATTTTATTCTATTCCAGTGAATTCTTTGCCTTGCGATCACTTCTTAGGAGTGATTGAAACAACATATCGGCGCCTGAACGGATTTCATTCTAGCTGGCACTACTGTTGAAGTTCAACATGCGCAATAACACAAGAAAAAGACTCATCATTACGCACCGCATGTGTCAACACAAACGATGCTTAATTCTACAACAATGCTGGAGCCTCCTTACAACCTGCATGTTGCTAAAAGTTGGCAGTATTTTGGGCAATCCTTGCCCAGTTTGCCACAACTAGATGCTGGCTTCCCACCACAAGTGTCACCACGATTATCGTAAGGTCGAGAACACTGTACCTTCGTACCGTCGGGACATGTAGGGTTTCCAGCAACGAGACCTGAGTCAGCAGTAGGTGCGTAGGGAGCACCCTTGAAGACACAATCCTGGTATCTGACCACACCTGCAGTCACCTCGGGTCACATCTGGAATCATTGATCCGTCAGAAACTCCCTCAGAGCTTCTAAGGTCAGGCGGTTCGACATCGCCTAAGCATGGGAACTTGGCCACCCCGGCATCATTGTGAATGGCCACATCGACGACTTGACCAACTCTGAGCTTCGCTCGCCAGATTTAAACTTCTTGGCAGGGCCGGTATTCCTGCTCGGCCTTGTATGCTTGCAAATAAACTGCCGTTGTGGCAAATCCTACAGGTCATTTTGATCCATCTGGCGCATATTGTTCATTGGGATCGAAAAGCACCTGAAGCCCCTAAGGTTGGTACAGGATTTTAAGATGGATACTGATTAATGACTGAAAAGGAAGGGAGACGCTTACTGCTCTTTTAACCTCGAAGTTTACTTGCCTCATGTACGAAAACATCTTGACGGAAGCTCCAGGTAGAATGCTCAGTATCATGATCGTCATCAGATCCACCTCCTTTCTATATTGAAATGTGAATATCAAGAGAATACTTGGAAATGGAAGGGATTGAATAACGCGGTTTTGCTAATACGACCCAAAATCGTCGAGGAGACTTGAGCAATCAGATAGGCCGATGGCAATGCACCAGCGGTCGAAATGTCGACAGAGCTGTTATATCGCCGAAACCCATCCATTTGAATTCGCCGTACCTGCATCGACACTGCTTGACATGCGCTGTGATTGAACCTTTGCAAAGCGTTTTTAGTACAAAATTCATTGTATGGCCTGAGATCCCGAGATTGAAGGCATGATGGGTTCTTAACCGTCGCGTCTGCTAAAGGGTTGTAAACTTTGCTCATGCAGACTGTTGAAGTATATGAATAAGTATTTTGTCACAGTCCTTCACATACGACCATAGGACGTTGAAAACAAGGCTTCCCGTTCGCTCAGCCCTATTTAAGCAACGTACCGGCGGATTAGTAGTTAGGTGGGTGACCACTAGCGAATACCCGCTGTTGTATGTTTTTGCTTTGTTGTATCGCGAATCAACTAGAAGAGGATTTTCACTATACTTCGGTATTTTGCATAAGTAGTGTAGGTTGGTTAGGAGTGGCTGGTAGGCGGAGTCTATTTCCCGGTTTTTTTACAGTAACGCAACAGTAACGCAACAGTAACGCAACAGTAACGCAACAGTGACGCACAAGCCGTGCAGCAGAGGAAGTTAGCTACCCAAAGCTCTCTCATTGGTGAAAAATAGGAAACTAGAGGTTTTGCATTCTTAGCCAAAGCCCCTGTTGCTTTGACCTACTTACACTACTTATACCAGACACCAAAGTAGACCAATTGCACAACGTTTTGATAGTCAGTCGCTGTTTTAGAAGATTTCTCTAATAACGCTGCGAAGATACTGTATAGGAAAGGAACATAGACCTTAAGAGCATTAATGTAAAAATACCTGCGTCTAGGAGGACGCTCCTTGATAATGTCCTCCCACGTCTCATATGTACCAGTCTCTGTTCGCAATAAATTCTGGCTAGTTAACAGCCTGAAGCAATAGCGAGCGCAGGTTAAATTAATGAAGGGTAGTTGGCAAGCTTTTGATTTATCTACAAATCCCACTAACAGCGTGCAATTCGCTACTGCGCAGCTGTTGTGAACATAGTTTAGACCCTGGATTTTTTTAATACTCTATCGTCTTGTGACGATATGGCTAAGTAATACTCTGCTAGGCTTGGGCAACATTGTATAATGGCACAACATGCGGTGGATCATAATTAAGCTTCGCGCCTTGTCATCCTGCCCCAAAAATTGAAGTGGCATTCCGGTGCCACCAAGTGCATTATAGACTGCGCAAGAAATAACTCAATATACCTATCTACAATTTGTAGCCAGTCAGTCAACATAATCCTCTCTGCTGTTCAAGAGATAAAGGCGTAAGCTATCAATGATAGCACCGCAAAGACTGAGTAAAGTTATAGATAACTGTGAGTGAAACTCTGCAGGTCGTGCATTCATTCCTGCAAAAAGCAATGACAGAGCGTGAGAACAACGTATCATTAGTCACTTTCAGGTACATGTCCTCGTGCATGTCCGTCGAATCCGGCGAATCCATGCTGAAACTCGCACTTTACATCGTCAAATCAACCCACAGAAGACCGTTCTTCTTTTTTGCCTCGAATCGTCAAAAACACTTCTTCCCAGCAGTATGTGTGCAGTTCAGTTGGATGCTTTGTAACTGTGGCAACTTTTGTGCAGAAGCATCGATGATCTCGTAGATCTTGAGGAGATGCTCGGCAACATGTGCAACACCAGCATCATCCATGGAACTATCTGTTTGGTACGCGGTCCGTTCTGGCGTCATGAAGACAGCGGATTGATCATGGCCTTCGTGGATCTCGAGATTCGATTCATTGCTGTGTGCGTGTTGTTTTTCGGACATTTGCGCCGAATCCAGAAAGCTACATGCTTTCCTATCCAAGTATTCGTGGATTGTGCGGCCAATATATCTCTTCTAGGGTGTTCATGCTTCTGGATCAAGATCTCAAGATAATGCTCTTAACGCAGCTGCCGAAGACACGACCGACTACGTCTACCAGATGCTCTGCAGATTCAAACCCCTTGGGTCCATCTTCGTGATCGTACGCGTTGGTGACTATAATTTTCGTGTGTTGTGCAAGGATAGGTTCCAAGGTATCATCTCCAATGACTACTCAACTCGTTGGCCGCGTCAACAAAGTAGAGCAGATTTGGGCGCCCCATTTGGGCCTGACGAAATGAAGCAGCATGAGAGCAGGCTTCGAGGCAGACTGCTGCGATTGGGAGACGATTGAGAACTATCTGAAACTCTTTTGCGTGAAGGCGTAGCCTGTCACTCTTGTAGGTATCGTGGACGTACACTCTAAGAGACTATTTTGCCGTATCACGTGGCAGATTCTTGTAGCCAATGAGTGCTTGTTGTACGGAGATGCGCATGACGTTGGCTGCCCATCGGCGATGCTAAAGTTGATCAGCACAGGAACGTTCAAGCCGAGCCCCAGTCTGAGGCAGATAAACTCAACTCACTGCGATACAATCAACCCCTGTTTTGCTGTATAAGACTCGAGTAAGGTTTTAACTCACGTGTTGATACTGAACAGGAACAGCTGCTGACCATGTCAAGTCCCGCAATTCTCGACGCAATTGTGCGAGTGTAGCGGTCGTCATGGATCAAACAGAAGGGTTGTGAAGGACAAAGGAACGAAAGGGCAGTGTTAGCACTTTCGATATTGAGGTTTATGGCGCGAGATTTGCGGCACAGTAACTATGATCATTGGTCAGAAGAGGATTGAGCGGCTTGGATATCTATCATGTTCCCCGGGGTCATGTCGCCCAAGCAACTCCGCGAGTTCATGCCGGATTTCACTGCAAGCTGAATCCTCCGGAAAAAAATATTTAGACCATAGATTTTCAGCCACGAGCAAGGAAATGCGGTGTCCATGTTTGAACAGACCTGCGGGGCTACAGCGCAGACTTGCACCAATACACTCAGTTTAGCAAAAAGGCCTAGGTATACTAGTTATCGCTCAATAGAGAGAGTGAAGAACGGAAAAGAACTCACCCAGCCACCACCAACATTTGGAAGCTCATGAAGGACATGACTAAAGGGAGAAAATCAGACGTAATCAAACTGTCGAAAGCCAGAATAAACGTCGTGAGTGACCCACAAAAAGCTGTCCTCTCTAACAAAGTTCCGATGGGAACCGGAAAATATCTTCTCACAAATGGTGGCTTCTTTGTGATGAGCAGAAACCCAGTGAATCGCTATTCTGTAAGCCAAACAAGCTTGTCGCCCAATTTCCAGCCGATTATCCAGCAGTACGCGCCGTACTATGCTGAACTCAGAGAAGGTGGCAGATATCCATCGGCCGGTCCATCACTCAAGTCGGCTGAGCCACTGAATCGTAGCAAATTCCAGTATAACCAAACAAATTCCAGCATATCTGGTAGTCTCACGCACGCAAGTCAGCCTGACGAGCGTCTCGCCTTTGTCGTTGTACGCGGAGACACATGCAGCTTCGCACATACTGTTCGGTCGAGGAAGAACGGTGTCCATGTGAACAAATTGAGGATTGTCATGGAAAGCGTTTTGAGAGAATTCGCTCACTCGTCAATCGGAATGGCAAACACAGCCCTCAATCTGGATAGAGGGGATAGTTTACTTTTGGCATGGAGAAAATGAGGCGTTGAATAAGTAAAAGCAAGAGGCAATGTCAATAACTACGGCCCGCCTTTCGATACCGGTTTCGAAGGGACAGATCCTGGAGAGGTGGCGAATTACCTCAAGTTGGATGTTGCTTAGAGTTGGAATCGTAGGTATAGCTTCCGTCTTTCGAAAATCACTATAACGGCGTGCATTGAGTGCACGGACACCGTTGCGCGTGTGGACGCGATTATGTCACAACTGTGCAACTTTCTTGCCAAATGAGTGCAAGTTGGTTAATTTTCCGTTGCGCGTGTGGACGCGATTATGTCACAACTGTGCAACTTTCTTGACAAATGAGTGCAAGTTGGTTAATTTTCCACAAAGCAAAGAAGTTATATAAGAAGGTTGTACAGCTCAAGGAGAGCCGGTTGGCATAAAATCCAACTTCATCAGGCAAGACATCATCACATCCAACTTTTTCAAGTAATCATGGCTCCAATCCGTGTGGGTGTCATCGGACTGAGCTCCGCCCCTGTTGACGAGAGTGCGGGTTCTGTTGGTAGTTGGGCAGCGATGTACGTATAGAATCCTTGAGCAGTCTCATGATTTGACTAACGCGCTGGCAACAGGGCTCATCTACCGTACCTCCTTACTTCACCACATTACACGATCGTCGCTCTTTGCAATTCGAGCGTGAAGTCTGCGGAGACTGCGGCCAAAAACTATAATCTGCCTTCCACCACGAAGACTTATGGCTCCCGGAAGATCTCGCAAACGACCAAGATGTCGACTTGGTTGTGGTTGCTGTCCGCGTCGACAGACACTACGAGGTGGCGCTCCCATCACTCCAAGCAGGCAAGAATGTCTTCGTCGAATGGCCCCTCGCATCGAACCTTCAACAAGCCGAAGAGATGCTCCCCATAGCCAAGAAGAGCGGAAGCAAAACGATTGTCGGATTGCAAGCTCGCGCAAGTCCTTACGTCCAGAAGACCAAACAGCTGGTCGAAGATAAAGCGATTGGCGAAGTACTCAGCTCCCACATGACGCTAGAAACAGGCTTCCCTGGCGGCGAAGACCTCCCAGGCGTGGATTACTTCATTGACCCAGAAGTTGGTGGAAACATGTTCACTATCCTCTTCAGTCACGTCGCCGATCCTTTCTTCTATACCCTCGGCGGGATTGAGGAGGTCTCAGCGCTGTTAACAACACGTTGGCCACAGATCAAGCTGCTCCATGCAGATGGTTCGTTCAACAAGATGGCCAAGCGTGAAACTCCAGACCATGTCATGATCCAAGGCATAGTTGCAAACAATGCCGCACCTATCTCCATCTTTGTTCGCAGCGATAAAGCGTTCAAGGACACTCCAGCGTTTACCTGGCGCATCTTCGGTACGACCGGTGAGATTCGACTTACCTCTGTGGCCGGGCTCAACATAGCGTTCCCCGGTACAAAGATTGAGCTGTATAGCCACGAGAAGGACACCGTGGAGGTAATCGAGTTCAGTTATTCAGAAGGAGTGCAGAATCTCAACCCTTTCGCTACGAATATTGGACAGCTATATGAGCTTTTCGCCAAAGGTGGCACAGTCAAGGAGGGGTTTGTGGATTTTGAGCAGGCGGTCGGCATGCATAAGATTCTCTCCAAGATTGAAAAGAGCAACAAAGGAAAGAAGTTCGAACGGCAGGGGGCTTGAATCAGGAACCTAGATTAGTGCTAGCGCCAAGGCCCTCTCAATACCTCGATTCACTTCTCGTGTCTTCCAGTACAAGCAACTCTAATTCAGAAGAGCTTCGTTCATACTAGGGTTATGTGTACTTGTTGTTTGCTACGAGTGGAAAACATTAGCCATGATTGATCATGGATTGTGGACTTGGGAACACATGGGTTTGTGCAACTTTGACACTAATCTCGATGCAGTATCACCGGGATGTGCAAATTTATTTCCTTTAAGAGTTAGTCTAGAGTATTCTAAGTGAGGCGCTTATCAACCCCTCCCCGGCATGTTGTACTTGTGCTCTATATCGATTGCACAGTATGTCCTGACCATGATAAACAGTCCTGACGAGGGAGGACAGACATTTTCTACGTATCGATGAGGGACTCTACCCGTGGGGCCGTTGGCTAGGTTTAAGACAAGCAATTCTGGTTGTCAGAGCCTTGAGTGATCGCGGAGGCGATAAGACTTCTGAGAACACTCATTAGACTTGCTTATACTTCAAAAATGCTATGCAGCTCCGTTTATTTGTACCGTCTTTGTCTCTCCATTATTCCGCACAATTACAAAGTATCTGGTGTGCAAAATCCGGATCTGGTCCGGAACAGCCTGGCTTCTAGGTCTGACGAATATGGTAGTCTTCCAGTTTGATTGAGCGGACCGTACAGCATCTATCAACTCCGCAGGAACAGCTGTCCGAGGCCGGCGTTCCTCCTAGTGATTGCCACCACCGGGACTACCCAGAGTCTTGGAAGCCATGTCACAAAAGTGCAAAAAGTTGCACTACGGTAAGCAGGTCAGGTTTTTTACCCGAGATTGTTCAAAAAACACAGATTTTATGTGTTTAGTAATAGATTTCTGTGTTTTTTTTTGCAAAGAGGAGATAACAGCGGAAGAATAGGCCTAACAAGGTAACTAGAAGCTATCTATCTATATAATTTCCTCTTCTTTCCTTCTCTCCTT
>SATZ01000649.1:0-17904 GCA_004335205.1 Ascochyta viciae-villosae | reverse complement strand
AAATTATATAGATAGATAGCTCCTAGTTACCTTGCTAGGCCTATTCTTCCCCTGTTATCTCCTCTTTGCTAAAAAAACACAGAAATTTACTAATAAACATATAAAATCTGTATTTTTTAAACAATTTTAGGTAAAAAACCTGACCTGGCTACCGTAGTGAGTGTTCCGAAAATGACCGGAACGGCAAGTAACTGGTGAAGGACATGAAACTTAATTACGAAAACTCAGTACTGCGACGGCTTGCCTCAGAACTACTATCAGCTTCCAGATGACCTGGAGAAACACCAAGTACAAAAAATAATTGTCAGTGAACAAGCGCACTGTACGTTCATAGCATTATGACAAGTTTCCCTAAGCATGCTTGTCATTGCCATTCACTCACGAGGTGCGTTCCTGAGGTCATACACCGAGGATTTTACTTCTTTCGTGTGCACATTGCCTCTTGATGTTCCTCCTCTCGTGCTTACTCTCTTTTCCTTTTACAGCATCAAACGCATCCGCTGTAGACACATGCATGACCAGTGTCTCAAGCAAGTCAACAAGCGATGAACATTCTGGGCTAGCAGTCCCGCACATAAGGACGTGAAGTGTGGTAAGGTGCACGTTCGATGCAGCCTAGTGCTCCAAATGCTCAAGATCCCAGGCACATGCCCAACATTTGGGCAGATCTGCCCGGACTTGCGCTTAGAACCGAGACAGACCTTGGCGTGTGCCCGAATTTTTGGGTGAACGCCCGGAATCTTGGCCTCTGGTGCGCTATCCCCAAACCAGGTCTACACATCTGATTGAATGTTCAAGACAACAACAAGTCTTACAGCACAAGTAAAGGTTGGCAGCTTAGAAGAAACGTGAATCTAGCTATACTTTTGAATTCTTTACAAGGTCTACTGAGGAGAAGGATGCAATGATGTTACTATGCTTACTCCGTGGGTTGACATACCAAAAACTTTAGACGAATGCAATTGTAGATGATATATACACGAGTGCATTTGATAGTGTTGTCTCCTGCTGACCCTTTTGTCTAGATTTTGTCGACTAACTAAACTACAGTCTGACCTTCCTGCAAACTCGTTCTTCATGTCTCGCTACAGCAGAATAGACCAATGCTTCAATACGGTGTTCTTCAAGCTGCGGTGGCAGAGAATCAGAAGAATGAAAAACAATCGCGGAGTACCCCACCGGTTTTCTGTAGGTTGAATGTTAAGCAAAGAGGAAACGCTAGAACCTAACCACGAGGACCGCCCTTTGCGTTTGTGGAAAGCCTTCCAGTACGACCACGCTTGACTAAATTGACGGTCACTTCTTGCGTATGTCCGCGGCGGACGCGCTTGTTGGGAGAATATGGAGCTTCTTCGACGTTGTTTTCGCCAGAATCTGCAGGATGCCCAGGGAGGCCATGTGTATCAGGGGAAGCTTGCTCCGCAGTTGGTATCGGAAACAGGGCACTAGTGGAGTGGCTCTTATCAAGACCGTGCCAGTTGAAGATGTTGTTTTTCGTATCTCGGCTCTGTCCAAAGCCGTCATCAAAACTGGGAGGATCGTTAGATAGTGGCCAATCCTCGGGGTTCCGGTTGTCGGGAACAGGCTGGATGTTGTCGTTCCATGAGTCACCGACGCCGTAGCTGGAGCCGTGGTTCTGCCAAGTAAAAGGAACATTGTTGTCGAATTCGGCGGAGGCGTTCAAGGGCAAATCAAGAGCGTTATTGAAGCCTGCTGGACCCGCTAAGGCGCCAGAGGAAGAAGCCAGGCTCTCGGGAGTTGCACCAGCGGTCGAAAAAGAAGCAGCAGCTGTCCCATCAGTTCGAGACCACTTCGCTCCTACCGAAGTGTAGTCTATCATCGCGTGCCAGTATTTACCAGTTCTTCCCGAAATGGGTCTTCTCACTTGGCGTGTCAAGAGCTTTGCTGACGTTGATCATGTCATTGAGCAGCTGTAAGACGTACTCAAATCGGTGTGAATCGTCTTGTGGAAACGTGTAATCCTCTTCTGGTTTCGGCGGCGCCCAAGAGAAGACACGACCAACTTGTCGGTCGCGGCGTATGTCAGTCAAGGTCAGCTGCGGTCCGGTGCTGGCCTTGGGAGGATCTACATCTGAGTGCGGCTTCTTTTTCGTGCGCCGAGTGGTCCCAACGACCGGAACTAGAAGGCTAGGCTGCGTGATATATGGCAGTCTGGGTACCGGAGTCACTGCCTTTTGTACTGGCAAAGGCCGCAAGTGCAATAGGCCGGATGGATCCACATATGCTGATGGATAAACATCGCCTCGATCTTTTCCGTGGCGGCCTCGTAGCTTGTGTGAATTGGGAGATGCAGGCAAGGACGCCATGTTGATATATGAAGGTCGAAAACGGCGCCAGGTAGTAACGCCTGAGAGAGGCTGAGAGAGTAAGACGATGTATAGCTTTACCAAAGACTGCAAGTAACAAGTACAGAAAAGAGCAGAAACGAACCAACAGAAGAGGCGCGGTAACGAGAGGTTGAGCGGAGCTGTTGCGTTGATAGATGTAGGTGAATTGCTTGAACGAGCTGCAGCGTGCTGAAGACGGCGCAGAGGACGCCTGTGCACACGCCATCTTGGCAACGCTGCTGTGACAGGCGAGAATAAGGAGGTCACGGGGTGTCGTTCCATGAATGCGCCGAGGGTGCAGGCAGCAATCATGACGCGACCGAGTCCAGTGTTTACTGCGCTTCTCATTCACCTCCACTTCACGGAAATCATCCTTGTCTGCGCTTTGGCTGGTGAAAGGATGCACTACCTCTGCACAAATGCCGTCATTTCTACAGCTGTTTCGATGCTATTGCAAGCGCGGAGTTCTGTGGACCTCAAATGTCTGGCTCTATGAAGCTGTGCCATCTGGCTGCGGTATGTAAGAGGAGATTGTATATACCCCTGAATGCTACGCATGCATCAGTTGATCTGCCTGTGTATTGAGTGATTATATGGTACAAGTCAATGAGAAGAGTATACCGCACCTTCGTAGTAGCAACTCCGGGTGGTTATGTACTTACTTGAGTGTTTGTGAAGCGCTTGTTGGGTTCACTTCACGTGTTTCGCAACAAACGCTAGATTGAGACGTTTCGCATGGTGTGATCTCTCTGAACTTCATCTTATCCTATAATGACGAGACTGTGTCTTGTAATTAGACAGTGATGGTCAGAGAGTATGGTGGCAGTCGTGTCATTAGCCTTTCAGAACGATGGAACGAACGGAGTAGAAGACCAACAACGGGATGGCATGGCTACTGCGAAGACGGCTCATCAAAGAGCGTTGTGTGTATACACATGAACTCGAAAAAGGCAATCAAAGGCAAAAAGAACCCCAATTAGTAGACAAGCGCAATGTCTGTTGATGACATCGTGACAAGTTCCTTCCAAGCATGCTTGTGCTTGCCGACTTACTGATGAGGGGCGTTCTTGAGAATATGCACCAAAAGCTTCACTCGTGTCGCTTGCACATTGCCTATTGATGTTCTTTCCATGCCTGCTGTTTCTTCCCTCTTTAGAGCATCAGATGCATCCGCTGCCAAAACATGCATAACTAGTGATTCAAGGCAAGGCAACAAGCAATAAACACTTAGGATTAGCAGCCCTGCATACATGATTGTAAAGGAGATTAGCAGGAAGAATAGTAATGTGCACTATAGTATTTACTTAAGCATTGGCCGAAGTGTATGCGCGTTGATAAAGTATAGAAAGGTGCAAGTTTGATGCGGCTTAGTGCTCTAGATGCTCAAGATTCCAGGCATATGCTCAAAATCTGGGCATAACACCATTAGATCTCACGGCACGGGCATATTTGTGCATGTAGTAACAGAAGTAAGAACTAAGGCACGCTTTGGGATGATAATTCTTCTTTGTTTGCGACTTTGTATACACATACCGCGCCCCGAGGTCTCCTCCAGTTTCTGCCCCTTCCACGACGCACAGGGCTTCACGAACGTACTGTACTATAAAACAAGTGCGAATGCTTCCAGACCTGAGAAAATCCAACGGTACCGTCTTCTCAAGAATGGGAGGTGCTTTTGTGCCCTGTAGGACCCCTGGCAGTGTGGCCTCGCAAGATTGAGTTGACGGACTGCTCTCCAGGTTGCCCACGACGATGGCGCTTGGCAGGATGCCCCTCAACCTGCTCAGCTACTACATCTCTGGTGTCATTGGAGTGCGTCGGAGGCATAAAGGATGGGAAGACTGAGTTGTGAAGTAAGAAAAGGTCCACAGGAATGCTGCCATCCTCGTCGAAGAACTGGGGCGTGTTGATGTCATCTCGAAGTGGTCCATCCTGCACGTTTGGGTCGAAATGTGTTGAATCATTTTGAATCGAAAGGCAAGAATCATTCGCGACGTGAGCTTTTAGGTGGATGTTGACTTCAGGTGTGGTGGGATAAGCGCCACGAGAACGTTCTGCGAGATTTGGAACGACTCCCTCGGGTAAGTCGAAGTTGGAAACTCTCTCAGCCACCTCAAAGCCTCCAAACCCATTGTACGGTGGCTGTCGTGGTACTGTTGTCTGTGAAAGGAGTGAGTGAGCCATGAGCTGCGATTGATGATCCATGAAGGTTTCCTGCCCAAAAGCACCATTTGTATGACGAGGAGTCTGCTCAAAGACATGAGCTTGATTTTCAATCCCTCTGGCGTAATGAAAATTGAAATCGATGCGCTCGCTTTGGTGAACCACAGGAGCAACAGCAGCTGCGCTACTACGCGTGGTATCGACAGGCGCTGAGATGCCTGGGGACGGAGGAGTCACTTCCCCCTCTTTATCCTTCCGCCACTTCGCTCCTTTCTTCAGTCCCATGAGCTGGTTCGATAACAGGAGCTTGATCTATCGGCTCTTGTTGTTCGCGGCGTTGGACTTCTGGTCTGTGAGCTTCTGTTCGATCAGCGCAACTGTGTCCTCCATGGTATTGCCCAGCATGAAGTCATTGCACCGAGATTTCGATTTTCGCATTAGCAGTGAAAGCTTGTTGATGCGGTCTTTGAAAGACATTGGCTTCGCGTTAATGGCTTTCTGGATCGTACGTGGGCAGTAGATCCTGGTCGGGCCAAGGCCCTCGGTGTGCAAAGTCTCTGCGATGGAGACAAGCTCTCGGCACACACGCTCCATGCCTACCACATCGTACGAGAACTCTTGCTTCAAGGCGGGTTTCAGCCAAACGTTTTTGAAATCGGTGGTTGCGCTGATCGTGTCATCCGCTTCTCGAACATCCATCATCGAAACTAATACTTGTCCAACGAACTCTTCGCGTGCCGCAGGGGTCGGTGGGAAAGAATCGTCCTGAGGCAGGAGGGAGAGCGGAATGACTCGCCCGGAGACATTCTGACGCGGCGGAGGATTTGGCAGCTGCAAAGTCAACGGAGGAGGTGATGGTCTTGTTACGTCCATCAACCACAATACCTCTTGTATCTCTGCCGTTTTCTTGGCCTCTTGGTTGACTTTCTTTCCCGAAAGTCCCCTGGTTTTCTCAGCTGTCTTCGCCTCGATTCTCAATCGCTCATTTTCAAGTGCCTGTAAGGGCGACTTGACTGCTGGTTTGGGCATGAATTTCCTGGCCTTTCCCGACTGGACAGCTTTTCTGGCCTGTACCACCGGAGCGGCTTGAGGAGAAGAAGAGTGCGGAGTGGACTGGTCTATATTTTGAGCCAGTTGAGTACCTCCATGCGCGCTCGATCGCAGTGGTGAGGATAAGTGGCTTGTTGATGTAGCTAAAACACTACTTGGAGAGATAGCTTTACGAAAATCAGCTCATCAGAAAGAGTGCTTGACGGAAAGACTGACTTGGGGCATGTGAAAGGCGCGTACTGAAACTTCCCGCTGTTCGCTGCTCAGCCCGCGGTGGCTTGCGCGCCATGTTGACGTTGCGTATAGGAGAACGGTAGCCGTGCGAGGAATTTCCGCGAGCTCTATATAAGAGGAGGGAATCGGAATGTAGAGTTGCGGGGCAAAGTGGTTAGAGGTCGATATGGTCAAGGTGTAGGAGAGGTCGGGCCAGACATTGGCAAATCGCCATCAAATACGCGCAGAGACCAGTGCACGGCCGTAGATTTCCCTACAAGAGGACTCGACTAACTCGAAAAGGCAACTTTGGTGAAGTGTCGTGCGCGGTGCAGCGGGTTGAGACTGCGTCATAGCAACGCACACAGAATTTTTTCTCTTCATGTCGAATTCGTAGCCACCCATCCTTTCACCAGGGACATAGTAATCTCATGGGATGTCGCCGGCTCCATGTTTCTGAATTCTGAACAGCTCCATACGGAGAACCTTTGGGTGTGATACACGATGTGTGGTATGGTATATATTACAGCAGCCTCAAAGTTTCTGCAGACAGCCAGTCAGCCAAGGAAATCAGAGTCCCGGACTATAACAACTACCATGAAGCAGACTTGCGAAGAAGTACTGAAGTCATATGGCAATGCTTTTGGTAAGTATCGAAGCATCTTATGGAGCCATCAACATGTGTCACGCAGCACCAACATCTGATCCGCTCCAACAAGCACATAGTCACACTGACAACGCGATCATGGTCTCGAGGCATCGTGGCTCCGGGATAAGTCCCATGACACCAGCCCAAACCAATACTGGATATCAGTAGAACTCATGCGAATGATCCAACCGTTATAAACATACATTTCTCCAAACTACGTCAAAGCGTGCCGTTACGGCTTCCCCCGCGTCCACCCCAGCGAGCCAGATAAAACTCGTCTGTAAAGTACAAAACATCCCATCCTTGTAGTTTCCTTCGCTCTAATCTCCATTGGCAGACCAAACGTCGTCTGTCCAAAAAAAAGGGTATCTCGCAACAGCTCCTAGCCAGGAGTCTGTGTAACCAAAAACCAAAATCCATAACATATAGCACATGCAAAACGAAGAGTAGAAACAGCACCTTTCATCCCTCTCAAACCTTCCATCCCTTCCGCCAACAACACTCTACTGCGGACGACGAGCACGTCTCGGCGCGATGATCTGGCGATCGACAGTACGGGCGCTCTTCTGTCGAGCGTTTGTGTCCTCGAGCTCGGCTTCGGAAGCACGTCGCTTGCCTGGAGGCGATGCACCCGGAGAAGCGCGAGGCTCATCGTAGATCGGCTCGTTGTCTGATCCGGTATATGAGGCGCCACGGGAGCGCTTTGATGGCGAGGGCAGGTCGAGCCCGTGGTGCAGAGTTGCAGGGCGCTTGCGACTGACGCTGGATGGTGCGAGTGGTGCGTTTTGCGATGTGGCAGGTCGAGTTACTGGACGTGGGTGACGAGCTGGTGCTCTCGCGGATGGTCGTGGTGGAAAGCGCTGACTGATCTTTGGAGAGTGCGTCTGCGATGGGAAGGGCACCTGTGTCCCCTGTTGTATCAGGAAACTGGCTGATGATGCTTCATTGCTCCCCTCGCTCGGCGGCTGACGCTGCGATGTGCCATAGCCGTCACCGGCATCATCGTGGCTCTCTGTGGGACTGGCCTCTTGGCTGTCAATCTCATTGCTCGAGACAGCCGCCGAATTTCCGGCAGCCATGCCACCGCTCTCATCATCGTCTTCGTCGTCGTTGTCGTCGCTGTCGTTGTTGTCGTCGTCGCTGTCGTCTCCTTCTGGAGATTTCTCTCCATCCCTCTCCTCATCTTCGTCTTCCTTCGCTTCTTCCTCTCCAAACTCCTCCTCAGGCTCCTCCCCAACCTCCTCTTCTCCGCCTTCTCCAGCTTCAGCGCTCCCCACAACTGCAGACGTAGCATCAGAACCAGCGGCAGCGACAGCAGCGGCAGCAGCGGCAGCAGCAAGCTCTTTCTCCTTCTCCTGCGCCAGCTTGCCCTTCTGATTCTGATCCTTGCGCTTGATGTTATGCGCGCGGTTCCCCTTGGTCGACTTCAAGATGTCCATCGGATGCCCGACGAAGCTTCCGAGGTTCTCATGCTTGAGCAATTTGTCGACCCTAGCCTTGGACAGCAGCATGACGGTGACCATGGTGTCGATGCGCTGCTCAAAGGTCAGATCTTGCTCCGCTTCGAGCTTGTTCTGAAGTCGCTGATCGTGGACCTTCAGGAATCCGGGTCCGTCCTTGTGCAGCTTTACAGCCATCTCGACGAGGTCCCAGCACGTGGCTTCCATCTCGGTTGTTGATCGAGGAAAGCCGTTCTTCGCCAGTGCTGCAGCCGACCAGCGCTTGGTGAAGGGTGTGTTCGACCCCACTGAATCCTCGGCTTGGCTGGTGTCCATCATAGCCTCCTTCAGGATCTTCACGTATGGGCGCTGATCCTCGTCGGTCTCAGGGATGGCGCTGTTGTCGACTGTTGGGTTCCACCAGTCCATCTCAAGATCCCTCTGGTGCTGCCTACGGTCGTCGGTAGTGGGCAGTTCGATGACAGCACCGACCGAAGGCTGCAACATGGCGCTGGCATCGTGAGGCTTACGCTTGCGCGGCTTGCGTACGTTCTGTTGCTGCAGTGCAAATGTTGGTTGAAGTGGCTGAGGCTGTGCGATAGATGCAACGTTAAGGGGCTGTGCTGCAGGTTGGCCTTGCAATCCAAGCTCTGGAGCTTCTTGGGGATGTCCAGCTTGCCCAACGCCATCATTCAAAATTGGCACCTGAGCATGCTGCTGGGTGTTTTGCATCATCCGAGGTTGCTGAAATATCGGATATTGTGCCTGAGGCTGAGAAGGCTGTGGATGCGGAGCTTGAAAGCCTTGAGAAGGGCCAGCATGGCCAGTTGGGGCTTGGACCTGACCCAACGGAGACAGGTTTCGTGCAGCTGGTGGGTTCTCAAAACCATGCCCTGTCTGCACGGAGCCCATCAGCGGCCGAACTTGGAAGCCGTAACTGTCCAAAGCCTGCCAATTGACTTCAATTCGCAACTCATTGCAACGTTGCATGAGCTGCGAAACATCCGTCGCATTCCAAGTAGCGAAGTCCTCTTGGCTTGGTAGCCAAAAGTCGAACAAGCGGCCTTCAATGTTGAAGGAACACTGTCGAGGCGGGGGCGCGAGTCCAATTTGAAATGCGGACTTGGCCCAGGATAGCGGATCATCGCCGGCAAAGAGCTTGTGGAACGGATCCCGCTTGGACAGTGCAGCTTGAATCGCTGCGCTCAAATCTGCACCGAGAATATCAACCAGCAATTGCGGGTTGACGTCCTGAGCAAAGGCGTTCTCAGCCGGCGTAACGAGGGGAGGTCCGAAACCTTCGACGTTTAGCCGTCCTCCAGCTAGTTCTGACTGAGCTGGGAGAGTCGATGGGTTCAAGGACGCTGAACCAGAATCGACATCGAAGCCAGGGCCAGCGATGGCGGGCTCGTTCTGCACTGCCTGGCCCACAAAAGCAGGTGCCGGCGAAGTGACATCAGGTAAGTCGAAGATACCGGCGAAAGGATCTTCCAGAGATCTATCCAGGGCAGATGACTCGGCGTTCCCTGCAACACCGATATCTTGCCCAGGCAAATAGGATTGATCACCCTGGCCAATGCCGTGCTGTACAGCTGGCATGTACTGACCATAGGGCGTCTCATGATGAACCTGCCCAGCGTAGGATGTTGGCAGAAAGTTCAGTGCTGGATCTGGACTGGAGAAGGCATTGTTTGAAGAGCCGTTGACCGAGTAGCCCGATGGATACTCGTAAGGGTTTTGACTGTACGGCACAGCCATAGGCATCTCGGCACTTCGAGTACCTGGGAACTGCTCCTCCTGTGGAGCAAGTCGCGGTGCTGCATTCCGTCGCCCTTGTCCAATGGACTCCCAATCCAGATTCCGTCGAGGTCGCACATTTCCTGCCGATGTCTGGTTAGGATTGTGAAGGCCTTGGGCAAGGTTGACGGACGGACGAGCAGTCATGAGATTGTTGACATGCTGACCTGGGGCCGTGAATGCAGGGCCGCCATTGCTAGAGCCAGAACCCGAAGGAGACGCCATACTGCCTTGTTGGTATGCTCAGAAGTCGGCGATAATGCCGATAAAGGGGCTGAACGTTGGGAAACAGTGTATAGCGTCGATATAAGCGCGACTGGATAAGGATAGACAATGAACAATGTCTATGAAAATAGTGGTGAAAAGCGATATACCAAAAGAGGGAAATGAAGAGCAAAAAAGCAGTGGATAGCTTGGTTGATGCGGTTCCAATGCAGTTGTTGCAGTTCAGCTCAAAACTTGTGATGTTGATATACTGCACCGGCACCAGCGCGCATGGCGTCTGTGCACCAGCGCTCGGAGCATCCTGGCGATAGGCTCCACAGCGTGTGCGGTGACCCATCTCGGAAAGGCTTTCACTGTCTGTCCTCGAGCTCGAGCGTTGCTGGTGCAAGTGGTGCGTTCGATGACTGCTTGAGGATGATTGTGAAGTCTCTATATATCGCTGGTATACTATGTTGAGGAACCCTCGAACACTCCTTGAGGCACTCCGTTCGTTGCACACTGCCTGGTTTACATGAAGTTCTGGAGTACGTTAGCTCTACTTGATTCATTACTGTGTGCATGGACAACTAACCTTAAAGACGTGTATATACTGACCCATGATGAATGCGCCTGATAGTATTTCAAGCCAAAGTTAACACCCTTCTTGAAGTAGCATATATACGGCTTAGGTTTGACGCCTCTCACCCTCGCTCCGCCTGTCAGGCCGCTCTCAGTGAGCTCGATTGCCGCCAAACGGCTATCGAATAGTTTGGCGAGGGCACAAGCGTAGTAAGCAACTAAGCTGTACATCACAACGGAACCGAGTAATACAGACATTTGGAGATGTTTGTTTATGTACCCGAGTGTTTGCGTGAGAGCTTGTGGTGGAGAGCAGCGGTCAGGTAGCAGACTCGAGGTATACGAAAAGACGGGGAACAAAGGAGGCACATAGATGCCGCAACGGACAAGGAGTTTGTAAAAACCAAAAATAGATCGGATAATAAGGTTCATTGTTTGGAGACGCGCGCCGGCATGGCTTAACTTGACCGTGGTCACTAGGCTGGCTGCTATGGAGATGATTTTCTTCAAAAGTAAGCATCGGCAAGGTAACTTTGAAAGTTGCTGTCCCTGAAGCTAGGTGTTGCTTTGCCAAAGTCCTGCAACGCATTAGCATGGAAACAAAGAAGAAAGCAATCACACTCACAGCTTTTTCGATTGCCGTCCTCGCTGCAGCAGTCATGCTTTCCCAAGCAATAAGCGGCTGCTCACCACCAAGATCATTTGTAGCAATCAATTGGTGATTAGCCAGGAAGTAACTGATGTATCCAATTTTCGGTCTGGTACCCTGCAAGGGTGGGGAGGCATTTTTCTGATAGCCACCATGGGCAGAAATAGCCACACCAGTGATGTGAGCAGATGCGGATTGGGCAGAAAGCCAGACGACAATATTCTCCCAGTCGTTGCGGTGGCCGAGACCGGATGCGGGCGAGTCCTTGGGCATGTACCAGCTTAACATGATACCGTACTTGTCCTTGTAGGCACCGGCACGAGCGTACACTTGGCCGGTGGAGGAAGAACAGCCACCAGCTGAGTCGCCGGTTGTCGCGAGTCCGCCACTGCACGTATGTCAATGTTTGTGCGTGATCAAGGTGAGCAAGCATATTTACCCAGTGTTTCCTGCAGAGTCAACGGCAGGGAACGGGACGCAGCCGTTGAAGACCTTCAAGTATGGTTTGTACTTGAGCATCAAAGTTCCTACAATGCCAGACGGCACAGTCTGGGGGAAGCCAACGACTGCATTGTGGTCGATAACAGCTCGCTTCTCGAGGGCGGTAGGAAAAGCAGAGACACAGGTCGCAGCTGCAAGAAGCTGAGCAGCCAGGGAGGGA
Source organism: Ascochyta viciae-villosae (assembly GCA_004335205.1). Classification (NCBI taxonomy): domain Eukaryota; kingdom Fungi; phylum Ascomycota; class Dothideomycetes; order Pleosporales; family Didymellaceae; genus Ascochyta; species Ascochyta viciae-villosae. Next base: position 6,152 of record SATZ01000649.1, on the reverse strand, counting down.
AAATTGAAGAGCATCTTGCAAGTTGTTTGGGAGATGGCACTTCACTTGAAATGCTGCGTACGATATAAGGAAGATCGTCGGCGGTAATGTGGATCGGCGGTCAACCACGACTCAGATGGCCAGAAGCTTGGGCAAGAGCTGGCTGCTTCTTCGTGCTCACGAGGACTGCGAGAGGTCTTATGCTGTCGCAGGTCTGCTGTTGATTCTCTTGTGCGCACGGCTGCAGTATCTAGTAGTTCCTATTTTGGTGTTGTTCCGCTGTCATATGCATGTCACTGCATGCAAACGACGCACATGGCTATAAAGGCTGCGAATGATTGGTTGCATCTAGCCTGCGACAACGGACTTGCATCTGAGTTGTTGGAGCTATATAAGCGTACTTTGGTAGTTGGCATAAGTACAAGGGGGGTGCCTGAACGGACTGGAATACGAGCTTGCTTGCACTGAGCATCTACTGATCTTTTACAACAGAAAACCCCCAGGTGTGGCAAACTCGTATTCCAGTCCGTTCAGGCACCCCCCTTGTAGTGTAGGTGGGTCCGGCACAACCCGAGTATTCCGAGATGGCCCTATTAACTACATTACACTGCATCCCCCTTATTTTTGTATACAATACAGTGCCTATTGTCTCTAGAAGCATCTATGCAATGTTGTCCTTATGCTAACTCAACTCTCAGGGGTATTATACAGGAGGCCTAGGATTCTATTAATCCTAAGGACCTTTAGAGGGTAGTAGCGAGCAGAAAGGATAGATGCTAGGCAGTTACTAAGGCAAGGGGTGGGTACATAAAGTACTAAGTAATCAATTCAATTCACCCAAAAATTACAGCCGAGTACCCCTGTCAAGCGTCTCCACCTACACTACTTGTCCCTGATACCAAAGTAGAGCGAAGGAACGGTCAATACAAGGGGGTACCTGAATAAGTGAGAATACGAATTCCACACCCGGGGTATCCTTCTTGAAGAAGATCACTAAATGCTCAGTGCAAGGCTGCAAGCTCACTCGTGTTCTCACTTGTTCAGGCACCCCCCTTGTAAAGCGAGGAACAGCCCCGAGTTCCAAGATTGTTAGGTGTAGATCGGGGTAATCACCTGCTTCAGGAAACGCTCCTAGAAGATCGGCATGCTTAATATCGAGGCTGACAGGTCATGCGCCTCTAGCTGTGATGATCGAATGAGAGTCGGGTTGGTTGTGAGCAGGCTGCCGAAGGATTGGCCGGCGTACCGGCGCTAGTCTGTAACCGACAGGGGAGGTGCACAAAAGTGGTAGGGGGTCGTCATGGAAGATGATAAGAACATCTGAACGTGAGAGGTATGGTAGTAGTAATTGGAAGCTGACTTCGTGTCGTGTTCCCAGGCACGCGGCCGAAAGTATCCCCTGCACACCAAAATAAGCTTAAATCTAGCACTACTCCTCCTACAGCTCCTCTTATAAGATTAATTAATTATCTTATGTAAGATTATAGCGCTTAAATAAAAGAGTATTTTTATGTTTTGATTTAATTTCAGCTATATAGTTGCTAAGTGTTGCAACGTCACCAAACGCCGGATCCACCCACTAGAAGCTCGGCTCACCCAGACCCACTCTATCTAAGGTTAGGCTGACTCACCAACAGATTCAAATCTCTCCTTGCTTATGCTATGTATGCAACGTGTTAATTGCCTATATTAGGTATACTAAGCAATTAACTAATAGGAGCACAGGACGCTTAATAAGCATATAAATAGTAACCTAAGTAGACACCTATATATAAATTAATAATCTATCTCTTACTTATTCCTAAGCTATTTATCTAAACAATAGTTATAAGCCTAGCTTTTTAAGACTAGGACAATCTCCCCCTGCGTACTTAGCTAGAATACACTGCTTAGTAACTACTCCTCTTAATATCTTTATAACCTTAATTAATCTATGTAATAACTAACACCCTAATCTCTAAGAGAGCTTATACACTTACTAATTAATTCTAATAGCTAGGATAGTATATCTAACTCTAATTCTATGCTATAAGTAAGAGAATATAAGAGTAGGTTAATCTATTAGCTAAGGATGTAATCCTAATCTATAAAGCTAAGCCTAAGAGGCTAGAGCTACCTAGCTTAATAACCTTAGCTAATGCTAACTAATATAAGATACAGATTACAGAATATAGAGCTAAATTAAGTAACTAGGCTTTCTAGTCTACGCGCTTACAAAACCTATAAACCTAGGTTAATACTATAGTAGACCTAGTAATTATAACTCTAGCTATAATAACACTTGTTAAAGAGAAGAAGTTAACTCTTTAAGCCCTAATTAAAGTACTAAAGAAGAAGCTAGCTCTATCTAATACTAGTAAGAAGAACTTAGTACGCGTATAGTACTAAGCTTATCTCTAGAAGCCTAGGCAGAGTTAGCAGAATCCTAAGAAGTATTACTAGAAGTAGAACCTCCTATACAGTAAGGCTAAAGCTCTTAAAATTACTAACATAGAAGGTAAGCTTATAGTATATAACTTCTTAGACTTATTAACAAAGATTGTACTAAACTAGTCTAGAGCTATATAATAGTCTATTGTCTAGAACTTAGTACTAGGTAATAAGACGCTTACTCTAGATTAAGTTAGCAGAGTATATTTAGGTCTCTTCTAGAAGCACTCTGTTTAAGCTCCCTATAGCTTAGGCAGAGTGTTTACTACTATAGGTTAACTAGCTTAGACACAGTTATTATTAAACAACTAATCTAACTAAGAAAAGATTAACTGCCTATATAGATAATTACACTTCTAGAAGCTAATTAACTATAACCTATTAGAGAGAGCTCTTATAGGTAAACTATTTACCTCTAGTAATTAAGTTAAGAAAGAGATTCTAAAACGCCTTAACAAACCTAAGTACAAAGACTAGAAGAACAAGGTTATTAAGAAGAGATAGATAAAGGATAGTAACAACGCTATAACAAGTAGTAGCAACTACCTAGGGTTAATTGCAGTAGCACTAATAGACCCTAACTTAATAGTACCTTAATCTATAGAGTATAGAATCTACTTAACTATAGACTTTAACGCTTATTCCTTGTTAAACAGTACTATTCTAGACAACAGAGCAGCACTCTACTTAGTTAACAAGCTTAAGCTTATTAATCCTATTACTTTCTAGAAAGCTAAGAAGCTTACTTATGTAGAGGCTAGCACCTAATCCTTTCTAATCTTAGGCACTAGCACTAGAGTAATTAAGAAAGTACTATACAGAAAGAGTAGAGAACGTATAGAAGACCTAATCCTTTATAATATAGCTATAGTAGAGAGATTTCACGTTAATATAGTTTTAGAAGCCTAATTAAAGAAGGCAGGTGTATAGTACTTAGAATTAGATTTAACACTGTATATTAGCTTATTACAGAAGAGCGTTATACTAGCTACTTTAACACGCTATTATAACCTTACTTTTATAGAATACAAGCTACTATTAATCTATCTAGCTGTAATAAGCGTAACTCTATCTACTTAGAAGCTTAGATTATAGACTACCTACCTTAGATCTAACAATAAGGATCTATAGCATACTTAAGCAGGGTATCTAGAGCCTATAGCGCTCTAGGCACTTATAAAGAACGCCTAAAATATTAGAATTAACAGAACCTTATATTAGCAGTATAAGCACTATGCTATAACCTATACTAGCTAAGTTATATCTAGGAGGCTAAAGGAATAATCTCCTTAGGTATACTAGCAGATTGCATAGGATCTCTTTAATATGCCTAAGGGTTATCTAGAAGAGGTATAGATGTTGCTAATTAAAGATAAGTATAGCAGGAAGATCTATACCTACCTAATCTATGCTAAGTTATTAGATAAGATTATAAAGGTATTTAAGAAATTTATAAACATTCTTTATATATGTTATAAGCTCTGTATATCTATAATTCTCTAGAACAACAACATTGCTATACTACCTTAGCATAGCTAATTACAATTTAGTGTATAAGCAGAGGATTATAGTATAGAGATCTAGAGTACCTTAATGTATATATATAAGCTAAATAGGAGTGTAGAAAGAGCTAGGTAGAAGATTATTACTAAGTTAATTAAAATAAGGGATAGGGCTAACCTACTAGCTAAGCTCTAGCTAGAGGTAGTAGCAGCAGCTATATAGCTGTACAATATAAGCCTATCTTATAGCTACAGAATAATTACTTCTAACACAGTATTAGATAATTAGTTTAAGCAGTACTTTAAGTACTATTAACTAGAGTAAATCTATTACTACCTAGCAGATCTCTAGCTAGATTAGAGTAGAATTTTTACCTATTATTAGAGGCTCTCTACCTTAGGCATGCTAACTCTTAGGAACACCTTAGAGCAACTACAGTTACCCCTTAGAGCCTATATAATATGTATATATTCTCCTAAATTCTTAGAGGCTTAACTTCTAAGAATTTGTCTTTTATCTTATCTATTACTATATGTTTTGTCTTATCTCTTACCTGCCTATAGTGCTTTTATAATTTAAATCCTTTATACTCTCTCTTAGAAGAGGCAGTTAAGAGATCTCTAATTTTTTCTATACCTATTACAATACTTAGAAATTAACATTGCTAATATACTGCTAGCAATAACAACGCACTAGGCTTATAACAGCCTAGCCCTAGTAGCAACCTAACAGATACCTAGAAGTATCCTATACATAATATAGTAGCAAACTTATTACTACTAGGTATGCCCTAGGTTAAGACAACGCCTAGTATATCTAATAACTAAGTGTTAGGTCCTACTAAATTAGGAGACAAACAGGCTCTTAGCCCTACTAGCCCTCTAACAGATACACTATCCTATCTAAGTTAGATAAACCTAGTAACTAGTTTAAACACAGACCCTCTAGCTACTACAGGGGCGCCTAGAGTAGAACCTATAGCTATCCTAACTATAGGCTAGCCTTTATTTATTAAGCAACTCCTTAAGAATCTTTTTAAGGCAGAGCTTGCTAGAGCTACTAAAGCTAAACTAGCTATCTAGGGAAACTAGATTAACTAAGCCTTATAAGCCCTAGGCTTAACTAAGAGCAAGAACTAGTTAGAACCTAACTAGCTAGCGTTTAATAAGGCTAGAAAGATTATCTAAGTGTTAAACAACATTTAACCTAAACCTAAGCTAGGTACTAAGAGCAGAGCTCTATCTCTATAGTAAGTAGACTAGTAGATTAAGGATATTAAGACAGCCTTCTAGTATGCTTAGGTGTTAGAGAACTCTATTATAAGAACCTACTAGGCTATAGGTACTATTTAATTCAGCATCTATTATAAACTAATCTAACAACAGATTAACTAGGGATCTATCTAATTATAGTCTAACCTTAAGGCAGAGAAGAAGCAACTTATGCAAGACCTTGTCCTTACTAAGTATAAGAACTATACTAAGTTCTTTAACATTAAGTAGAGAGAAGGTAATACAGTTAACACCTTCCTAATACTGTTAAATTACTAGGAGTTACTATTGCTATACAGCTTCTTTAAGTTTAATAATAGCACTAAGGACTATAACTTTAAGATTACTTTTGTTTAGTTAAAAACTCTACCTTATTTCTAATAGAAGATCTAGCGTAACAGTAGTTTAGATAACATCTAATAATAGTATAAGTTTAAATAAGCTCTCTATAACGCAGAAATAGCAGCTTATCTTATAGTTACTTATAAGAGTAATAATACTAACTTTAGTAAGAGATATACTATATCTCCTAATTAGAAGAGAAATAAAAGACATACTAGCTATAAAGGCACACTATCCTGTAGCTAGGGTAACAGTACCTTAGTAGCTACCTAATCTAATAATAGTAATAATAGCTAGAGTTAAAACAAAGACTAGAGTATATTAGGAAAAAATTTTGCTATTGCAATTTTTAAAAAACACTAAAGTCTTATTGTATGTGTACTATTACTAGTAGGTTGTAGTAGGCGTAGTACGTTGAGTATATGTGTAGAATGTCGTAGTACGTTAAGAAAACAGCCCCAACGTCTATCTAACGTTGAGAAAACAGCCCTAATGTCTATCTAACGTCTATCCAACATTAAGAAAACAGCCCTAACGCCTGCTACGTGTATCAGGTTTTACTAAGTGCTTATTAATAGATAATAATATTATAATAATATAGAGCTTGCTTTTCTCTATAAAATAAGC
>SATZ01000648.1:0-18019 GCA_004335205.1 Ascochyta viciae-villosae | reverse complement strand
TTAAAGGCGTGCTACTCTCTAAAGCTTTATAGCTTTCTTATACTAGGCTTCTAACTCTTAGAGCTCTTAGTCTACTTTATTAACTATTAGGGCATCTTACACTATTCTAGCCTAATATAGCCTAGTTAGCCTTATACTAGCAGGTAGAAGATAGATATAGGGCTTATTTAACGTGTTGTTAGATATTATATACTAAGTACTTCTAGACACTTTGTTCTAGTGTTCCTTAGGCCTTATTATAGAGAATTTGCCTATAAATGTAAAGAGAATTCCTTCTTTTAGCTCTAGGGTTAATTTTTCTACTTAAGGTTAAAGTGTAATACTTATTATAGGATTCTGTTACTTTGTCTCTTAGTGTAAGATAAAATAGAATATTAGGCTCTAAGGCAAGGTGCACTAAAAGATAAGGTAATAACATAAGTATTAATAATATAATTAAGAACAGAGATGTATTATTAACTATAGACTGTTTAATACTAGGCATTAATCTAGTACAAAGGACTATTTATACTAGGCTTAACCCTAGTTAGGTTACTCTATAATAACTCTCTAAGGTGTTAGCTATTAGGCTAATAATAAGAGGTTCTGCTATATTAGAAAACTAGTTAATAAACTATTAATAGAAGTTTGTAAACTCTAGGAAGCTTTAGATTTCTTTTACTATCTTTAGAAGTTCTTATAACTGTATAGTAGTAACCTTTATAAAGTCTATTTAGATACTCTTACTAGCCTTAATAATAAATTCTAAATACTTAGTGCTTTTAATAGAGAACTTACTTTTTTCTATATTAAGGTATAACCCTATAGCTTCTAGCTTCTAGATAACTTTCTTAACCTTAGCCTTATACTCCTTTTAGGTGCTACTAGAGTAGATTAACACATTATCTATATAGGTAGAGCACTATTTATCTAAGTACTCCCTTAAGACCTAGTTAATATACTGCTAGAATATACTTAGTGTGTTAGCTAACTTAAACAGTGTTACTAGCTACTTATAGAGTCTAAATCTTGTCTAAAAAGCTGTTTTTTATTTATTTCTCTTAGTAGTCCTAATCTTATAGAAGGCTTAGATAACGTCTACCTTAGTAAACTATATTGCTTTTAAGATCTGTAAAAGAGTCTTATAAATTAGAGGTTGTAGGTACTAGTTCTTTTTAGTAATTGTATTTAGTACTTAATAATTAATATAGAACTAGAGGCTTCTACTAGGTTTCTTAATAAATAGCACTAGAGTAGAAGTACTAGACTTACTAACTTAGATAAAGCTCTTATTTAAGTAGCTAGTAAGTTGCTATTAGAGCACTAGGAGCTCTTTACAGAATATATTGTATAGTAGCCTCTATAGTACTATTATAGGTTTTTTATCTTGTTTAATTAGCTTAATAGTGTAATCTATATTAGGTCTCTAGTAAGGTACTAGCTTATCTGCTTTCTCCTTTATAAATATTCTAAACTTATCTTTAAGAAACTCTAGAAGAAGGTCTTAACAATCTAGTAGCTTTTTCTTCTTTAGGGCCTTTTAGATATCTGCTATTAATACAGCAAACAGTTCTATATCCTAGTCTATTTCAGACCTCTTTCTTAGCGCCTAATACAGCTCTAGGCTAACAAGCTTAGGTAGTTAATTAGGATAAGTGCCTTCTTTACTTCTAACTTATGTCTATAAGAAGTAGATAAATTATAATTTCTTAGCTAATACTATAGTAACTTTATTCTTATCTATCTATAGTCTCTTTAAGATAAGATTATACTCTCTTTCTCTATCTAGTATATATACCTACAGGGTCTCTTTATAGCTATCTATATTAATCTTTATTCTTATAATATTAGTTACCTAAGTTACTTTTTAAGCTATACCTAATACCTTATGTCTATATATAGAAGTATATTAGATGTTATTTTATAATATAAACTTAGAGGAGACTATACTATATATTAAACACTAAGTATTAATTAATATATGTACTACAGTGTTGTTTTATACTATTATATGCAGTAATATAGGCTTACTATCTAGCTACTACTAGTAGAACTCCTAAAATAGTTCTCTTCTCTTTATAACTTCTCTTCCTAACTCTTATTTATACCTTTAAATAGGAGTTTCTAGTTTTCTAAACCTTTATTAGTAGAATTATTAGATTTAGAAACCTTAGTAATTATACTCTAAACCTAGCCTTTCTCTAGTCTCTTAGCTAGGGCTAGATTGCATCTGCCTATATAGTAACTCTTCTTTCTATATTTTAAACAGATATTAGTAGCTTTCTACTAGTTTATAATTTTTTAAGTCTGCTACTCTACTTATAGTTAGTTATTAGACTTAATCTTTCTAGAGTAGACCTTAGTAGGTTCTTAGTCTATACTATCTAGGTTTATTCTGCGTGTATATTGTCTAAAGGTGCTATTTATTAGTACTTTAGACCTATAAAATTTAACCTCTACTACTAAGACTCTAGCTATAAGGCTTTAGAGATTCTAGTTATCTAGAATATCTACTAATACTATCTTGTCCTAGAGGTCTAGTTAGAGTGTAGATATATACCTAGTCTTATAGTTCTTTACATTGTTCTCTTTAGCAGTGTTATAGGCTAGCTAGATAAACTCTGTATTACAAGACTTAATACTCTAGTTACTCTTCTTTATACTAATAGTTTAGAGTTTCTGCTAAGAGCGCTCCTTAAATAGTAAGTCTTTATACTGCTTATCTAGGAAGTCCTAGAACTAGGTAGTTATACCTATTAGGTTATAGTCCTTCTATAATAACCTAACCTGCGTAGCTTGTTCTTTTAGCCTATTAAACATATAGGCAACTTCTAGAACAGCCTTCTAGTCCCTTATAGATCTTAGCTTATTCTTTATCTAAGACTTAAACGTCTAGCATGCTTATTAGTTACTACTAAACTTAGCTATGTTAGGTAACTTTATAGTCTTACTTAGTCTGTTATTAATTATTTGTATAGAGGTAGAGGGTGTTATACTATAGTTTAGTAATTCTATAGATGTAATATAGGCTTAGACCTAGGCTTTAACTAGCCTTTGTATAGTTTTGCCTATATCTTCCTATTATAAGTTCTAGTTAGAGTCTGTTATAGAGTAAGCCTTATTATTAGTAATAGCTACTATAGCCTTAGGTAGGGTTGCCTATAATAGGTAGGTAGTTAGGTGTTCTAGTACGTAAGCTAGTAGCTTCTCTTACTATTCTTTAGGTACTAATATAGTAGTAAGGTTCTAGAGTTTATTCCTAATATTTACATAATTATTGTTACTAGTGTATAGCTTAGTGTTATACTCCTCTAAACGCCTAGTAGCATTATTGTACGTCTTACTTATTAATCCTTATTTAGTAATTAAATCTAATTATAAGAAGCTAACCTCTAAGAGAATTTGCTAGTAAAATACAAGATAGATTTACTAGAGAGTAACCTCTAGAATAAAGGTTCTAGAGTTTTTATAACTCTGTTTTAGACATATTAGCTCTATAGCAGAGCTCTAGTCTATACTAGAAAGTGTAAGCTAGAGTAATACTAAGGTAGTATATGCTAAGAAGCTAGCACCTAGGCCTAGCCTATTATACTATAATCCTTAATCTAGTACTTATTTATTAATAAGCTTATTAGCTTCTTAGCAGACACTTAATTATTATTATAGAAAGTAAGGAGAATATTATCTATATAGATTAGTAGTATAATTTTCTACTTAGCGTTAAAAAAGAGGTAAAGCTTCTCTTTTAATACTGTAAGTCTAAGCTCTTAGAGAGTTCTAGAAAGCTTCTTATACTATAGTAATAGAGAATCCTGTAGCCTATAAGGAGCTTATAGTAATAATACTACTATCTTAAGTTTCTAGAAACTATTAGGCAATCTACAGAGTACCTAGAGTTAGTCCTAGTAGCCTATATTAAGAAAAGCTTCTGTTATATTATACTACTAGAGTTCTAGGTTAAATTAGGCTACTATAGCTACTATAGTACAGAAAGATTAAGAAGTAAGTGTTGTAGTATAAGTAGAGATAATTAAATCTTTAGCTTAGAAGTCTCTTCTAACGTATATTTAGGATTTATACTAAAGAAAGTAGGTATCTTAGTTAAACTTATAAGTAAATACCTATTTAAGCAGTAGAGGCTTTACTATAGAGCTTAATCTATTAATTTCTACCTAGGTCTTTTTCTTAATTAGAGTTATAATCTCTTTTTTACACGCCTAGTAGAAAAAAGCTCCTAGGAGGTAGTAGAAAAGATCTTTCTACATCTTTAAGAGAGGTAGAAGATTTTCTTAGTATATCTAATAATTTAGTTAGATAACTCTCTTATTTTATAAAGTAGTAGTAATAATTACTAAGTGTAAACTAAGGTACTTCTTTCTATTACTATACTTGTCTATCTAATCTATTAGTAGAGATAGAAGCTATAAGTACTAGTTATAAGGCTAAATTAAGCTTATTACTACGTACTAGCTTACTTTGTTATTAGCTAGTTTGTTCTATTCTCTGTTAGCATTCTAGCAGCTTTGCTTAGTTAGTAGGCTCTAGACTCTATGCTAATAAAAGCGCTAGCTACTAGCCTTATCTACTCTTTCTATTATTCTTTAAGATAGAGAGGTAATAATCTATAATATAGAAGATAATAGATTATTAAGATTCTAGTTGCTTACTAAGTTACTCTCTTCTTTTATAGTTAAGTGCACTTTCTATAAAAACCTAGTTAGGTCCTCCTCTTACTAAGAAGCTTCTCTACTATATACTAGTTGCTCTAGTTCTAGTGTTTAGTTAGGGGAAAGTAGGCCTATCTCTTAATTTTATATTAAATAGATTTCTAGCAGCTAGCTAGCTAAGCTAACTATACGTTTAGTTTTTTCTATAGGAGCTTTCTCTGTACCAGACTAGCTATCTAGTACTAGAGTTTCTTTCTAAGCATTACCTCTAAGCTATTAGTTAGTAGGTAAATTAATTAATAAGTCCTACTTAGTAATAGAGAGTTTAAATACTTCTCTTGTATCTCTTATCTTTTTAGGTCTATATAAGAGGTCTAAAAATACAGCTAACTTAGTTAATAAAATAGTAGTAGACTTATTAGCTTTATTATAAAAGAGTTTCTTATTAAAGGTTATATTATATGTTATAATAACCTAGTTAAGTGTAGAGGCCTATATCTAGGATATATTAGATGCTTAGTAACTAACTAAGTAACTAATATAGCTTCTAAGAGTAACTTTAAAGCCTCTTCTATTACACCTAGCTACTCTTTCTCTATTTAATAGATAGGCACAGCATTATCTATAGGCGTATATCCTACTCTGATTAGGCCTTAGATTAGCTGTTAGTGCTTTTACCTGCTCTAGTTTATACTAGCAGAAAGAGTAAGTAAACTAGTAATTAAGCTCTTTATTAGGACTCTACAGATTGTTTTAGTATATTAGACTTATATTATAGAGCTATACTGCTGCTATAATAACCTCTAGCTAGAGCTTCTTAAGTAGGTTAGTACTACTCCTTATCTTAATAGATTTAGTAATTATTTTCTACTCTACCTACTTAGCTGCTCTATTTAGTTTATATATATATAGAGGTACTTACTTAATGTTTATCTCTTGTTTCAAGCGCCTAGTATTTGTATACAAAGCTCCCTCTCTATAAGAAGGTAGCAGTGTTATTATCTTAGCTAATTTTATAGATTTAAAGCTTATACTAGGTAGTAACCTAGCTTAAAAAGTTTATAAGCACTTATAATATCTTAACTTAAGTTTTACCTTATAGGGTATAAATAAAGAGCTTTCTACTATAGTACTTCTTAATTAAAAGCACTTATAGCTCTCCTCTTCTTCTAAGTAGTATATTAAATAAATCCTACTTAATTCTCTAAAATAGCTTAGCAGGCCTTCTGCGCTTTTACTAGAAAATTACTGACTTAGTATAAGTTATAGTACAGATCTTATAATTCTTCTAGAGTATCCTATTAATAAGTATGCTATATACTTCTTTTACTAGAGCCTATAGTGCTTTAGGTCTTAAGTGTCTTATATATGCATACTATAGGTGCTCTAGAGAGCTCTTAGAGTATAACTTATAAGATTGTTTTATTACTATATTTAGGATAGAAGAGTTAAAATAGCAGGAAAGTAGCTTATATTTAAAGAAATTAAGGTTATAAGCACGCTTAAGTGTAGTATACATAATACTCCTGTTTAAATTATTAATATAACTAATATATAAAGAGCTATCTAGCTCTAGGTACTAAACTCCCTTCTCTTAGAGCTGTGCTTTAGAATAATATTAATATAGAACTTCTCTACTACTATAATATTCTAAAGAATTAGGTTCTTAGTATATAGGGTATGCTTTCTATAAAGAGTGTTTTTAAACAAACAAGTGCTTTATCTACTAGTAGAAAAAGCCTGTATACTAGCTTCTACTGTGTTAGTATAGTTAGAGAGTCTAAAGGACCTAGGAATAAGTTAATCTAAGCTATTAATAAGGTAGGTAGCAGCTCTATTATTTAAAATAGTACTGTTAGATAGTAAATAAGCATTAAAATCTCTAATGTTATAGACTTTAGGTAACAGTAAGTTAGTAACAGCTATTATTTTAGAGTTAATTAGAGTAGCCTGTACGTTACCTAGAAACTCTACTTTAACTAGCTAGGTTAATCCTATAATAGCTAAAGGACTAGCTACTGTCTACTTAGCTTACTTAATTACTTTCTAGACTTTAGAGTACTTATTGCTATTAAGCTAATTAAGTACCTCTTGTTAATATATTTAGCTTATCCTAATAAGTAGTAAGAAGCTTCCTTTAACAGCTATTTAGAGGTAATAGTATTTAGTTACCTTCTACTTATATATAATGTTAACCTTCTTATAAAGGTAGAGATAGCTATTAGAGCTTCTAGTGTTGCTAGAGAAAGAGCTTTTATTGTTTAAATCTAATTAATTTTTAAAAGTAGTAAATACTCTAGAGTTGTCCTTATATTAGGAAAAAAACATAGAAACGTAGAGTTGCTAGTACGCGTAGCATGTTTGCTTAACATCTGCCTAATAGCTGTAACAGCCCTAATATTAGAAAACGCAGCTAAAACAGCTAAAACAATAGAATAACAGGTTACTATATTCTATAACTGCCTAATAACATAAAATGCTTATACTATGTTCTAGATATACGTTCTGCTGTCTAAATACACGCAACGCATATAAGTGCTAGATACTATCCTAATCTAGCTACTTATACTATAGGCTATAGTATAGAAGTTACTTCTAAGTACTTTACACGTAGATTTAATTACGCTATTACTATTTATATTAAATTACTTATAGTACTAGACAATATATACAACTAATTCTACTATATATAGCACTGTATATTCCTTATACTTGTTCTATAGTCTTTAAATTTATACTATGCCTTATAGTATATATATATTGCCTTAATACATACTATGCCTTACAGTCCTTCTACCGTATCTAAATTTATACTATACTCTACAGTATATAAATATTGCTATAATTCCTACTATGCCTTATTATAGTTGTATGTCTATCTAATTTATACTATATAGTACAGTATGTTTACAGTTATTATAGTAGCATTATGCCTTATAGTAAGTATATACTCTCTTAATTTATACTATGCTATATAGTACAGTATAGGTGTGTAGACAGTATACGTACACAAAACTACTTCTTATATACAGCTGTTATAGGCTATTAGCCTCTTCTCTCTTCTTAGCTTCTTCTTTCTATTAGTTCAGTTTATATTACGCTATTTATTAAGCTGTTAAAATAGACTGCGCTCTCTTCTAATAGGTTATTAACAAAGTAGTAGAGTTATACTTTCCTCTCTTTTTTTCTCGCCTATAGCCTTTTGCAAAAGCTGCCTATATTATAGTCTAAACTAATAATCTTATTATCCTCCTATATTGTAATTAATGTATTATCTACTATATACAACACTTAAAACTCCTAAAGCGTTATATGCCTTTTAATATAAATAGTGTGTATTAACCTGTCTATGCACTCTAACCCTACTATATAGGTCTCCTATACCTTCCTTAAACTACTATTACCTCTTTAATTATAGCTTTACTGCCTTATAACTAACAGATTATTATTCCTACTTACTTCTAAGGTAGAAGTGTCCTATCTTACATTACACGTCTTATTAGGTAGTAAGGTTTCTAGTAGTAACCTTTATATCTAACAATATATGTCCTAAGTTACTTTATTATCTATAGCTGTAATACTTTCTATCTCTATATTAGGTAATAACACCTTATCTTTGCTAAGTAGGTTGTTTAAGTTATTAGTATATTTATTTTACATTATTAGTATGTAAGTATCTGTTACTTTTAGCTGTTATATGCATATCTATACCTTAACTATTATCTTATCTCTTACTGCATTCTGCTAGCACTCTGCCTGTCCCTCCTATTAATACAGTAATATTATATAAAGACCTTTATAGTATTAGCACTATACCTTATAGTTCCTTATATATACTTTACAGAAGCTAAGATAATATATTCTATATTATACGTAACCTATCTTTCTATTCCTTTAAAGCCTACTACAGCTATATATAAAGAAAATATATTATTATTCTACTAAGCTTCTTAAAGTATTGCGCACTGTTAGGGTTTATAGTAAGTACATCTTATATCTTACTATAGAGAGTTTTTAATAGGATTTATATAATTATGCTATATAGAAACTACTACTAAGTAGGCTTAAAGAGTTAGCATTAGTAAATAATAGAGTAGAAAGGTTATACTTATGCCTTAGTTAGGTCTTTAGCTATATAGCAGAAGTTCTTTGTTAGTAGAGTAGATAGCTAACTTAAGTACTTTTTCTATATTATGTTAAAGCTATACGCTACTTATACTATATTCTTTATATATATTATTATCTGTATATAAAATATAATAGGTATCCCTTAAAGCTAAATAGGTTATACAATTATTAATAGTATGTTTTTAGTATTAAACTTACGTAGAAAACAATAGATAGGCTAGTAAGCACTAAGATGTGTTAGCAAAATCCTTTATTAATATTTTTACGCGCTTCTATCTAGGAGCTTAATATAAGACACATAAATAATAGGTTGTAAGTAGGTATCTATAGATCTATCTAATAATTATTAATTATCTTACTATATAGTATTCTACTTAGTAGTATTATTTACGCAGCTTTTATAACTAGTATATTATTAGCCTTAATATTACAGTACTTTTATAGCATCTTCTAGCCTGTACTCTTATAGGTATGCACATGTATAGTACTGTACCTAGTATCTACATATACTTTACTCCTCTCTTCCCTATCTTAGTAGTCTTACTTATCTTTATCTAATACCTCTATACGCGTGTTTACAGTTTATAAGCAGCTACTAAGCTTTATATCCCTAGCTTAGCTGTCTATAAATAATACTAATAGAGATAATATAGACGTTGTCTGCTATAAGGTGTACAGCCTTTAGAGAGACACTAACAAACTCCTTAGAAACAACTACTAAGCTAATTAGCTATAGTAAATTATTAAGTAGTTAACTTTACTACTATACTGCTATCTTTCTGCGTACTAGAAGGTGCTATATTTGCTTATTTTGTTATCTTACTACAAAAACCTAAAGAGAGCTTTTGCTTACTTCTAGTAGGTGTTTCCTTTACCTGTTAGCAGTACTTATACTAGGTGTTATACCTTATATATCTTAAAAACTTAGGCAACTTACCTTCTTAGATATTATATTTATTCTCCTTAACCTAGTATAGAGTATAAAATCTAGTTATACAGCACAGATAGTCTATACTTACGTATATAGAAGGTTGTAGGCGTAGTAGTATATACGTTAGGTTTGTAGCAGGCTACCTTATTATATAAAGTTATAATAAGACTGTATTAAGCCTAGCTAAGCAGTGTTATAGACAGCTCTAGCCTTACACAGACAGAGTAGGCAAAGTTTTAACTAATATAACGCCTAGATTACCTATTAGCTAAGAAGTCTTATAATTAGATATTAGACTCTTATAGCAGCTAGGCTTATATATAAGCGCTGCTACCTTATAATTAGTATATATCCTGCCTATAAATAGTATTTATTCTTACCTTTTCTAGACATTATTTCTATCCTTATATATTAGAAACTTACACTACATAGACTAACTAAGACTAAGCATTGTATATACTTACCTACTTAGGTTTAACAATCTTACAGTTAATTAAAACTGTAGATATACTGCTATTATCTCTAACTACTCCCTTATTAGTACTAAATAAACCCTCCTCTAACTATACTCTAATATTACAGTTAGTATAGAAGGCCTACTGTTCTATCCTTAGTATTTTCTATGTTAGTTCTTATAAGTAAACTCTGTAATAGTGTTATAAACTCTAAGCCTTCTTTTATATACTATACATACAGTATAGATAGAACAGATAGTATTATAGTTTATTAGATCTCTGCAGAGGTTAGTAATTACAGTATAGTAGAGCTGTTAATAAGCTACAGCTTCTGCTTAAGCATAAGTAGTAGAATAGTAGTAATTATGATAGAGTTAGAGACTATGTTTATTGTATATGTGTGTTATGCTATATTACTACTGTTACTTATTACCCTCTCTTATATATAGTCTTATTCTAATAGGTGCTTTATTAGCGTTATATCTAGAAGCAGCTTATTAGTGTGCTTCCTGCTAGGCGTAGAGTGTCTAGTACCCTATACATTCTCTAGCTGCTTCTTTATATAGTGTAGCACTAAACACTGCTGTTATAATAAGACATTATAATTATTACCTGCTTTTTTCCTTCTTACGTCTGCTTGTCTTTATTGCTGCTTTACTTAGCGTATGTTGCTATTAATATATTATATAATTTAGAGGGTATTTGTGTTAAAAGTAGTATCTAACACTCTACTTAAGACCTTATAATAGTTATGCTTTACTTCTATACCTAATTGCCGTACAATAGCTTTTAATTGTATGCTTCTTATCTATACCTTAATTAAACCCTCTTCTTATATCTTTATTGCAAAAGCTGTGTATATTACCTTATACTGTCTATTACTTAGGCTAAGCTTATCTTTAACAACATCTAATAGTCTTATTTAATATATTATTCCTATATTAAGTATTAGGTAGTATAGTTGTTAAACTATTAGTTAATATAGTCTAGTATTATATAGGTTAGTTAAAGGTAGAGCGCAGCTTTATTAGCAGTTACTAGTGCTAGTACCTAGTTTATACTCCTTAGTACAGTATGTTTATTAGCGCTATCTAATAATAACAACAACCTAGCCTTTACTAGAGGTAAAAAAATCTGTAGTAAAATTATTAGCTATAGAGTATATAATTATACTATTACAGCTTAGGTATATATATAACCTTTCTTACTATACAGCTAGTAGTATCTGCCTTCTAACTAGGATAGAAGAGTAAGAGCAGCTATATACTCTAAAGCGTACTATAGATAATAGTCTACACTATAGTTTTCTATGTATGTTTCTCTCTGCTTAACTTAGGTGCTGCTATAGTAATCTTAGTATTTCCTCTGTCTATTAGGTAAATGCTCTACCTCTGTATTAACTTTGCTGTAGGGACATAGTAGCTGTTAGGTTATATATTAGCCTATAGAAACTTCTTCTACTATTAGTAGTTATTAGATCTAACTATAATGCAGCACTTAAAGCTTATATAGTAAGTTTATTAGTCTGTAGTACACACAACGCATACTAATATCTACTAACTCTACTTCTAATAAGTATAAACGCTAAACAACACTTATCTCTAGAATAGGGAAGTCTATTAACTTTAGTAAAGAACTGCTAGAGGCTATAGCCTATAGGTCTCTTATCTCTACTACTAACAGCACAAAGCAGGATAGTTAGCACTGTGCTATTTAACATTACTAAACTAAAGAAAGCAGAGAGTAATAATACTACTAAAGATAAACTCTAGACAGAGCTAGCTATTATGCAGGCATTGCACTGTTTAAACTACTACTCCTAAGTAATATATATGCTATTAAGTTATAAGTAGTTAAGAGTATATTTAATAGTAAGTTAAAGTAATAGTATAATACCTAGCTTGCTTAGAAATGTCTTATAGACAGAGCGTAAAAGCATTAGTCTAATAAGTATAGATATTAGTTATTAGTAGAGCATTAGTGTAAGAACGCTTATTCTAAACCTAAAGCTCTCTATAAGTAAATTAGTAATATTTACAAGTATATATTAGAAGCTAAAAAGCAGCGTAGGATAGAATCTACTATTGTCTAAGATGCTAGAGATACCTAATACAAATCTAAAGTATACTATAGAACATAGTATAGTATAAAACTTATTATACCTTATTCTAATAACGTCTTATTACACTATATAACATATCTAGAATATTATATATATTTATATGCATAAACAAGTATAACTGCTAGACAGTATATTAGATACTTTATTTACTTTTCTCTATAACTAGTTAGCTTGCTAGATAAACCTACTCTTACTCTGTAGTTAGTGTATTAGATCTAGCAGACCTATATACATTCTCTCTCTAGTTTCTAACTTAAGCTTCTATAGCTAAAGGCTTATAGGAACTAGCAACTGCTAAGCAGCCCTCTACTTATTTAAACTGCAATACTTAATAATTAGTACTTCCTTTGCCTTCTTAAACTAAGGCTTCTATTCTAGGTAGTAGATATTATTATAGTACATATGCAGCTCTATATACACTTCTAGCTAATCTGCTATATAGCACAGGTCTTATACTACTCTCTCTAGTAATTTACTGCTTATCTCCTTAAAACTATATAGGACTATTATTACCTTAACTATGTAGTTAAGGAGAAGTTGCAGGATAGTATCTATAAGAATAATGCAAAGGTTATAGTAAATAATATAGGCTAGGATATTGTCTATCTTATACTCCTACTACAGCTTAGCACTATAAAGCTGCTTAATTATACTATTAAGAAATATATTAAGAGCTTTCTTATTAAACTGCAATCCTGCCTCTTTATTAAAAGCAGAACAGCCTGTATACTATAAGCCTAGTATTACTATTATAAGCGCTGCTCTAAACTATATCTCTATGTTCTTTTAGGTTAG
Organism: Ascochyta viciae-villosae; assembly: GCA_004335205.1. Lineage (NCBI taxonomy): Eukaryota > Fungi > Ascomycota > Dothideomycetes > Pleosporales > Didymellaceae > Ascochyta > Ascochyta viciae-villosae. Next base: position 4,942 of record SATZ01000648.1, on the reverse strand, counting down.
GTAGCCTTCTAGTATGCTGTAATGTTTTATGCTAGCTTTACTTACTACACTATTTTAGAAGCACTATATTAATACACAGTACTACTTACTTGTATATATTAGTAGGTATACTTTTAGTAAGCATTATAATCTCTTATATAGTTTATAGGAGCTACCTTAGCGCATAGGTTTAGAAGTATAATATCTCTATATTAGGTTATATAATGTTAACCTAGCAGTATTACACTATCTAACGCACTACCTCTAGCTTTAGCTTAGTTAGTAGTCTAGCGTAGAAGCCTACTAGAGTTAATATAGAAGGCTAGTGTATAGAAGGGGCTAGTGCCTAGTAGACTATATGTCTAGTTATAAAGTATATAGTGCACTAATTCTCCTTAAGTAGGCTTATATATAAGGATTGTAGTATGTTTATAGGTAACAGTATAGAGGCAGTAGGAGCTGTACTTAGGTATTTAAGTTGTCTAGTTATACAGTACTAAAGGTATAGCTTATTACTTTTAAGAAGCTATATATTATAATAAAAGTCTCTAAAAATATAGTAAGTCTGCTTATATATAGTAAGTAACGTGTTAGTAAGGTAGAGAAGTAAATATAGAGTTAGGTAGAGCTAATAGGTCTATAAGCGCGTGTGTTAGAGTAAAGGTTACTTCTACCTATAATTAGAGTAGAGATTAAAAGAGATGTTATTAGAGATAGAAAAGTATATAACACTAGCTTTATATACTACACGCACTAAGAAGAACCTTATAGCTAGGGCAAGAGGTAGTAAAGGTAAGATTAATAGACAGAGTAAGGTAAGAGAAATAAGAGAGAGAGGCAGACCTAAAAGAGAGAGTAAGAGTAGAAGCTAGTATATATACATTAATCTTAACTTACGCGTTAATGTTACAGCTACTACTATAGCACTAGCCTTCTGCTAACAAAGTGTTATAATAGTATATTTTTAACTAATTAACATTAATAGGTTAATCTGTTTAGATAGCTGCCTAGTTCTTATTATTATTGCTTTCTATTACTAGTTGCCTCTGTCTTTGTTTGCAGGCCTAGTCTGTTTAAACCTCTATATCAATTAACTGTTTCTTTAGGTCGTAAGTAGAAGTAGGCCTTATAAATTTGTTTTATTTACGCGCTAGTAGTTACTTAACATTCCTAAAGCCTTAAACGCTTACTAATATATTACTTTGCTTTAGATAACACGTAAACTACTTTATAATATAGTTACTATCCTCTTTAAATATAGGTAAGTAGAGTTTATTATAGAGTTTAAAATTAATATAGTTATTAATATATAATAGTAAGGATTGTGCAGAGCCTAGCACTACATAGATTCCTCTCTATATTATAAGTAGATTAAATGCCTTCCTGCTACTAAGTGTAGAAGGGTCTATTAGGTCTATAGTGCTATAATACTTAAGCTTAATTATCCTATATATAGAGTGTAGTTAGCCTAAGTTAACTATTAAAAGTTAGTTAAGCATAATGCTAGTAAATATTATAGGTAGCAGAGTAAGCAGATTAAGTTAACGTCTAGGCTAGATAGTAAATATAAGTTTAACTTACTCTATAGTCTTACTATACAGTTACTAGCTGTTATTAAAAGAGTACAGACCTAGCTTTGCTTAATTGCTAGATTTAGTAGCTATTATAAAATCCTTCCTCTATTTCTTTAAAGTACTCTATAGCCTGCATCTAATATACTGCTAAGTAGTAAACTTAGTGTTAGTAGGATGTTTGCTCTTCTGCTTCTAGTAAGTTATAGATAGATATACCTAAATAACTACGCTCTTTATCTATTTAAGCACTTTAGCTTTAATTATTAGAACTAGAGAAGTAGTATCTATATTTGTACTGTTGCGCAGAGTACAGATACCTACTTAATCTTATATAAATGCTGCTAATACAATGTTTAGGTTAGAGATGCTAGACAGATAAGCTACCTCTCTAATAGGCACTTATATGCCTATTAGCATAGTATACGCCTCTAAGTGTTACACCTATATATTAAATATCTAGCCTAGACCCTAGCTAATATAGTGCAGCTAAACAGGACCTAATACTGTGTTTATATAGATATTGTCTACCTACTTTATTATATTACTAGTATAATTACTACCTTTAGTAATAATATAGGCTTTAAAAGACAGTAATGTAACTATTTAACTATTTAAGCAACTAATTTATATAAGGAAATCTCTTTTATTAGTAAGCTTGTATATAACCTTTAGTAGGAAGTTATGTAGCGCTTCTCTGTTAGAACTAGTATTATACCTATTAGGACTTCTGCAAGTCTTAATAAAGTGCTTCTAGTATGTTAATCTGTAGAGTTTAGGCAGATTAAAGTACCTTATATACAGTTTGTCTTTATTGCATAGATAGAAGGTCTAGAATAAGTACTTTAGTGTATCTATCTGCTTTAAAGTATTATTAAGGTAGATAAGTATATTATTATTATATAATCTGTATTAGGCAATTATAATAAAGTTATACACTACTTTAGTAAAGTATAATGTATATAGGTGTTCTTTGCATAGAATAGGCATAATAACTAGAATAAGCTGTCTTATAAGTACTTTCTACTTATTCCTAGTCTACTATATAACTTTGCTAAAGTCTATTTAAGTAAATCTGTGTAGTGCTGTATATACTAGCACGTCTTTAAAATATTAGTTAAGTAGAGTCTTCCCTATTTATACTACCTTTTTCCCTCTTAGTACTTATTTCTTTAGTATAACATAACTAATATACTGCTAAAGCTATTTTACTATATATATAACTAGTCCCTTAAGAAGCTAGTGTAACAGATCTATAAGTATACCTTTATAGATATTAAAGTGCTTATAGTTCTATACAAAACATAGTGTATTATACACCTAGTTATTACTTAATAGGTTAATATATATAGAGTATTACTTTTATATCTACTCTTGCGTGTCTTAGTACATCCTAAGATCTTATAGGCCTTTTAGCAAATCTCCTTATTTTCCTAGAGGAACCTTACAGATTATATAATACTAGTTGTTCTTAACTCTTATTATAAGCGTCTATTCTTAGTAGTCTGTAATAATACTATATAGTATTATATAGCATCTACATATCTAGCTATTAGCGCACAACATATCTTTGCTAGCCTAGCTAATTGCTTCTCGTACTATACACATGTTAGTAAATACTTCTATATACTATAGACTAGAGTATAAAACAAGAGTAGTAAAACTTACAGCGTAGTATATAAGATATAGCACTGTAGTATAGTATATACTTTATACTTTCCTTACTACTATTCTTCCTGTAATCTATTTCTAGTACAAACCTAAGCAATATAATACTACACTAATTATAGGTATGTTAAACATCTCTCTTAATATTTCCTATTGTTAGATAGATAGGCTAACATACTATATTACTGTGTAATATAGTTATTAGAGTCTTATCTACTACTATTATTATTAGTACTACTATTACGCCTAGTAGTAGCTTTGCTTATGTTTTCTACTACTAATTACTAGTGTGTAGTTTATTATAAACTTATACTCTACTTAATTTATCCTAGAATAGTTTAAGAGGCCTATAGTGTATAGTTTCTTTAAATAGTTAGTAGCCTAGTAGAAACTATATAACCTCTAAGGTGTTATAGTACACTATCTTAGTTATAATAGGTAGACTATCTCTGTTTACACCTGTAGAAACCTCAAGGTAGTTAACTTAGAAACTCTTACTAGGTATACTAAAGAGGATATACTCTAACTTTTAGTTCTACTAGCAGGCACTTAAGAATAATAATATGTTGTAGAGCTCTCCTATATATAGATTAGATAGTAGAGATTAAATGTCTCTATATGTGTATTAGACCTTCTATAACTAGAACGTAAATATATAGTCTAATTAAGACTTAAAGCTTTACTTACTAGAATTATTTAGTTATAGAATTCTGCTATTGTTATGTTAGTAGTTGTGTTCCTATTTATATATACAGAAAACTAGGTACCTCTATTTAGCTATCTAGCTTTAACCTACTAGCACACTATTATTAGATATATAAGTTACCTTAAAGAGAGACTGCAGTAATATTACTAATAGAATTCTATTGTGCCTTATAGCATCTAACATACCTATAACATAGCTATTACCTAATAGCAATAAACATATAACTAGGTTACTTTTATTGCTATATTAATATAGAGCTAGTGTATATAAATCTTCTTAAAAACTAGAATATAAAATTAGGTCTAGCTTGTTACTAAGTACTGCTTTCTTAATACGCGTGCGTAAGAGTAAATGCTCTATTATAGACTTAGTATCTACTTAAGGCTTCTGTACTTTATACAAATCTCTTATATATATTATAATAATAGTTGCAATTTTTAAATGTCTATAACGTTGTTTTAAGTTAGCTAGAACCCCTAGCTTACTTATACTAGGTTAACACTAGTTCTTTAAGTTCTTCTAATAGAAGAATAGATACTATACTATACTTCTATAGAAGAGTATATGTTTTAAGCAGTACCTGTATATTAAATCTAGTAATCTTGTTATTATCTAGACCTTAAAGGCAGTTTTGTTTAATGCTGTTAATATATACTATAAAATAGAGTACTATTAAGAGTATATTTGCAAGCTAGGTTGCATACAGCCTTATTATAAAAAAAGAAAGGCTAACCTATCTTCTAATATAGCTTTCTAGGATATCTTAGTTAATATTATCTAACTATACTGTAAAGCAGAGTATATTTGTAAGCTAGGTTACATACAGCCTTATTACAGAAAAAGAAAGGCTAAACTATCTTCTAACATAGCTTTCTAGGATATCTTAGTTAATATTATCTAATGTTGCAGTAAAGGTTACATATTACATAAGTGCTAGATTAGAACATATAGCCTATTACAGATTATTACAGAACCTAATCCTACCTATTACAGATTATTACAGAACCTAATCCTAGAG
>SATZ01000647.1:0-18042 GCA_004335205.1 Ascochyta viciae-villosae | reverse complement strand
AACTAGTTTCCTAGCTTTAGCTAGACTTTATCTTTAACCTTTAGCTAGGGGGCTTCTCTTTAGTATATATTAGCTTACTATTCTTATATCTGCTAAGCCTCTGCTATCTAGGCTTTAATAAAGTTAACTGTTTAAATAAAACTCTCCACTATACTTACTACAGTTCTAGTAGGTTCTCTTATATATAAGTGTAATAAGTCTATCTAGACTAGATCTATATTATAACTATACTAGAGGAAGAAAGAGCTAAAGCTAGTAAATATAGCTACTTATTCTTTAATTATAATCTAGGCTATAAGTATCTAAGTAGACTAATTATGTTAGGCCTAGTAAATATAGGCTTTTAAGTAGGCTTCTACTATAGAGTTTAAATATTTAGTACTTCTATTAGTTTAGGAGTAGAAGGCTGTAGAAAGTCTTTAGGTAATGTTTAGAAGTTAATTTAATACCTGCTAGAAGTTACTAGGGAATTATGTTTCTTAATTAGAGATAATTGTATTAGGTAACTAATAGTAAGCTACTACGTTAGATATAAATATACAGGTAACTATCTTTACTAATACGTTTAGTAGAAAGACTAGAATAAAATCTTTAGAGAGTCTATCTATAGTAACTATTAGGTTATAGCTTCTATTACTTTTAAGTAGGTCTATTATAAAGTCTCTAGAGATTTTCTTCTAGATTCTATTAAGTAAGGCAAGGGGTTTAAAGAGTCTCTTCTTTAGGTCTCTCTATAGCTTTGTTCTTCTATAGATATTACAGTTCTCTACACACTAGTATAGAGCAGTTAATATCTTTAGCTAGAAGCAGGCTTAAGAGAGAATTATATTTATGTTTTCTTATTCTAGATAGCCTATAATTAGAGAGTAATAGGCGTTGTTAATAATCCTAGTTCTAATAGTATAAGAGTTTAAGACCTATACTCTTTTATAGTAGTATAGTTAGTTTCTGTTATTTATAGAGTACTTTAAGGATAAAATGTTAAGATTAAGCTGTATAGAATACCTCTCGGATTTTAAAAAGATAGACAACTTAGTAAGTTAGTAAGTCTTATTATTCTTAGCAGCGTTTTTCTAAAGTGTTTTAAGTTTCTTAATACTATTATATAGTTCTAGGTTTCTAACTAGAGTTGTCTTTGTATACACTTAGTCTAGTTTCTTATAGTAGTTCTACTGCAGATCTTTACTCTAAAGTATTATAGTAAAGAGTTAGTCTACTTTATATAGTTCTAAAGAGAGAATCTATATATTATTAGTAAAGTTTTCTTCTAGGCTAGTTCTTACTACTTATATAAATAGTTTTATTAGTTAAAAATATCTAGTCTTAGTTCTCTTATCTTCTACAGATAGGGGGATATTCTTCTCTTGTCTTAAAAGTATATTTACCTAGTTATTAACCTTACTAGGCCTATAGGTAAAGGTAAGGTTAAACTAGCTAAGAAGGCTTAACTATTAGACGTGTCTCTCTAAGAGAAGTTTAGTTCTATAGAAATACTTTAAGTTCTTATAATTCGTAAGAACTGTAAATTCTTTTACCTACGTTAGTTCTATACACTATTTCTAGAGGCAGTTAATTACTACTAGCATTTCCTTGTTATAAATAGTGTAGTTTACTTCTAACTTAGAGTTTTTAGCTAAAAAGTATACTACTATACAGAGTACCTGGTCTTTCTTATATTAGAATTATACTTCTTCTATTACTTATTCTAACATGTTATACTCTAGCACTGTTTTTAAATCAAGGTTAAATTTTATAAGTGCTACTTCTCTAGTAAATATAGCTTTTATAGTATTAAAGGCTTAAAACTAGAATTCTCTCTAATTAAAGATTACGTTTTATCTTATTAGGTAAGCAAGAGGCTCTGCTATATTAGAAAACTAGTTAATAAACTATTAGTAAAAGTTTGCAAACCCTAGAAAGCTCTAGATTCCTTTTACTTTTTTTAGAGGTTCTTATAACTTTATTATAGTAATCTTTACAGAATCTATTTAAATACTTTTACTAGCTTTAATAATAAACTCTAAGTACTTAGTGCTCTTAATAGAGAACTTACTCTTCTCTATATTAAGATACAACTCTATAGCTCTTAGCTTCTAGATAATTTTCTTAATATTAGCTTTATATTCCTCTTAAGTACTATTAGAGTAGATTAACACATTATCTATATAAGTAGAGTACTATTTATCTAAGTACTTTTTTAAGACCTAGTTAATAAACTACTAAAATATACTTAGAGTATTAGTAAGCCTAAATAGTATTACTAGCTAATTATAGAGTCTAAATCTTGTCTAGAAAGCTATCTTCTATTTATTTCCTTGCGTAATTCTAATCTTATAGACAGCTTAAATAACATCTACCTTAGTAAACTATGTTGCTTTTAAGATCTAAAAGAGAGTTTAATAAATTAGAAGTAGTAGGTACTAGTTCTTCTTAGTAATTGTATTTAGTGCTTAGTAATTAACATAGAACTATAGACCTCTACTAGGTTTCTTAATAAACAGTACTAGAGTAGAAGTACTAGATTTACTAACTTAGATAAAACTCTTATCTTAGTAGCTAGTAAGTTATTATTAGAGCACTAAGAGCTTTTTATAAGATATATTATATAGTAGCCTCTATAGTACTACTATAGGCTTACTATCTTGCATAATTAGCTTAATTATATAATCTATATTAGGATAATAGTAAGGTATAAGCTTATCTACTTCTTTATTTATAAATGTTCTAAACTTATCTTGTAGAAACTCTAGAAGAAGGTCCTAGAAATCCGTTAGATTCTTCTTCTTTAAGGCTTTCTAAATTTCTGCTATTAATATAGTAAATAGTTCTATATTTTAGGCTGTCCTAAACCTCTTTCTTAGCGCCTAGTATAACTCTAAGCTAACAGGCTTAAGTAATTAGTTATAATAGGCACTTTCTCTACTTCTTACCTATGTCTATAAGAAGTATATAAATAATAACTTCTTAGCTAGTGCTATAGTAACTTTATTCTTATCTATTTATAGTCTCTCTAGAATAAGGTTATACTCTTTTTCTTTATCTAGTATATATACCTAGAGGGTCTTTCTATAGCTATCTATATTAATCATTATTCTTATAACATTAGTTGCCTAGGTTACTTTCCTAGCTATACCTAATACCTTATATGTATATATAGGAGTGTATTAGAAGTTATTTTATTATATAAACTTAGAGAAGACTATACTATATATTAAACACCTAGTATTAATTAATACATCTACTATAGTGTTGTCTTATAGTATTACATATAGTAAAATAGGCTTACTATCTAGCTACTACTAGTAGAACTTCTAGAACAGTTCTTTCTTCTTTATAACTTGTCTTTCTAACCCCTGTTTACGCCTTTAAATAGGAGTTTCTAGTTTTCTAAACCTTTGTTATTTAAGTTATTAGTTTTAGAAATCTTAGTAATTACGCTTCTAACCTAGACATTCTCTAGTCTTCTAGCTAGAGCTAACTTATATCTACTTACAAAGTAGCCTTTCTTTCTACATCTTAGATAGATATTAGTAGCCCTTTACTAGTTTATAACTTTCTAAGTCTACTACTCTGCTTATTATTAGTTATTAGACTTAACTTTCCTAGAGTAGACCTTAGTAAGTTTCTAGTTTATACTATCTAGGTATACTCTTTATATATATTGTCTAAAAATACTGTTTATTAGTGCCTTAGACCTATGTAGATTAACTTCTACTACTAAAACCTTAGCTATAAGGCTTTAGAAATCCTAGTTGTCTAGAATATCTACTAATACTATCTTATTCTAGAGGTCTAGACAGAGTGTAGATATATACCTAGTCTTAAAGTGTTTTATATTATTTTCTTTAGCAGTGTTATAAGCTAGCTAGATAAACTCTATATTAAAAAACTTAATACTCTAGTTACTCTTCTTTATAGTAATAGTTTAGAGTTTCTACTAAGAACACTTCTTAGATAAAGAGTCCTTATACTACTTATTTAACAAGTCCTAGAACTATATAGTTATACCTATAAGGTTATATTTCTTCTATAATAAGCTAACCTATATAGCTTATCCTTTTAGGCTATTAAATATATAGGTAACTCCTAGAATAGCTTCTTAGTCTCTTATAGACTTAAACTAATTCTTTATCTAGAACTTAAACATTCTTTATATATATTAGTTACTGCTAAACGTACTTATATTAGGTAACTTTATAGCCTTACTTAGCTTATTATTAATTACTTATACAGAGGTAGAAGGTGTTATACTATAGTTTAGTAGTCTTATAGATATAATATAAGCTTAGACCTAAGCTTTAACTAGCTTTTATATAGTTTTACCTATATCTTCTCTTTATAAGTTCTAGTTAGAGTCTATAGTAGAGTAGGCCTTATTATTAGTAATAGTTACTGTAGCCTTAGGTAGAGTTGCCTATAATAAGTAGGTAGTTAGGCGTTCTAGTATATAAGCTAGTAGCTTTTCCTGCTATTTTATAGGTACTAATAAGGTAGTAAGGTTCTAGAGTTTTGTTCTAACATCTAATTAATTGTTGTTACTAGTGCATAGCTTAATGCTGTATTCCTCTAAACGCCTAGTAGTGTTATAAAACGTCTTAATTATTAATTCTTATCTTAGTAATTAAATCTAATTATAAGAGGCTAACTTCTAAGAGAATTTGCTATTAAAATACAAGATAGATTTAATAGAGAACAACCTCTAGAGCAGAGGTTATAGAGTTTTTATAACCTTGTTTTAGATATATTAGCTCTGTAGTAGAGCTCTAGTCTATACTAAAAAGCGTAAGCTAGGGTAGTGCTAAGGCAGCATACGCTAAGAAGCTAGTACTTAGGTCTAGCCTGTTATAAGTACCTTTTCACTATGCTATACTTATAACTAGCTTAATTATTACTATTAAAAGCTGTAGAAGAGTCTTTAGGCCTATTTAAGGCTCTTATAAATAGAGGTTCCTAACTAAACCTACTATTAGTAGTAGTAGTAAAGAAGTAAAAACTCTTAGTTAATCTGTTACCCTAGGTTTTAGCTAAGAAGGTAGATAGTAGTAGTATACTAGTTTATAGTACTATAATATTTAAGACTACTAGTATAGGCTTATAAGAAAAGAAATAATCTTATAAAATACTATTTATAGTTATAGACCTAAGAAAGTATAAAATATACTTAGGTCTACTCTAAATTAACTAATATTAACGTAAGGTAAACTATATAAGCTAGTATATATAATTTAAAAATGTTACAGCTAAAAAGAGTAGTTATAGTAGTACAATAATATTTAAGTTTAGTATAATAGTATAGGCGATATTCTATACAACACCTCCTCTTACCTCTAGTAAGCAGAAGCTAGGCTTAGTAGAAGGTAGAGAAATCGCTTAGATTGCTGTGCTAAGGTAGCTATAGCAGAGTTATCTTAACTAAGAGTTAGTAGACTTTTCTATAGTAATAGATCTAATGCTCTAAATAGCCTATTTATTATAGCTGCAGTATAGCTTAAACAGAGACCTTTTTACCTTAGCTAACTTAGCTCTAGTTACCTACTTAACTTAGAATCTATATTACCTCTTGTTGCAACGTTACTAAACGCTAGATCTACCTACTAGAAGCTTAGCTTACCTAGATCTACTCTATCTAAGGTTAGGCTAACTTACTAATAGATTTAAATCTCTTCTTGCTTATGCTACGTATACAACAAGCTAATTGCCTATATTAGGTATAATAAGTAATTAGCTAATAGAAGCATAGGACGCTTAATAAGTATATAAAATAGCAACCTAAGTTAACACTTATATATAAATTAATAATCTATCTTCTAGTTACTTCTAAGCTTGTTATCTAACAATAGTTATAAGCCTAGCTTTTTAAAACTAAGATAATCTCCTTTTATATACTTAGCTAGGATACACTGCTTAGTAACTGCTGCTCTTAATATCTTTACAACTCTAATTAATCTACGTAATAACTAATACTTAAATCCCTAAGAGAACTTATACACTTACTAATTAATCCTAATAGCTAGGATAGTATATCTAACTCTAATTCTATGCTATAAGCAAGAAAATATAGAAGCAGATTAATCTATTAGCTAAGAACACAATTCTAATCTACAAAGCTAAGCCCTAGCAGCTAGAGCTACCTAGCTCTATAACCTTAGACAATACTAACCTATACAAGATACAGATTATAGAGTATAGAGCTAAATTAAGCAACTAGGCTTCTTAGTCTACGCGCTTACAGAACCTATAGACCTAGCTTAACTCTATAGTAGACCTAGTAATTATAACTCTAGCTATAATAACGCTTGTTAAAAAGAAGAAGTTAACTTTCTAAGCTCTAATTAAGGTACTAAAGAAGGAGCTAGCTCTATCTAATGCTAGTAAGAAGAACGTAGTACGTGCCTAGTACTAAGCTTATCTCTAGAAGGCTAGGCAGAGCTAGCAGAATTCTAAAAAGTAGTACTAGAAGTAGAACCTTCTATACAGCAAGGCTAAAGCTCTTAAGATTACTAATATAGAAGGTAAGCTTACAGTATATAACTGCTTAGACTTATTAATAAAGATTATACTAGACTAGTTAAGAGCTATATAATAGTCTATTATCTAGAGCTTAGTACTAGGTAAAACAATAATTACTCTAAATAAAGTTAGTAAAGTGTATTTAGGTCTTCTTTAGGAGTACTTTGTATAAGCTTTCTATAGCTTAAGTAGAGTGTTTACTACTATAGGTTAACTAGCTTAGACACAGTTATTATTATTAAACAACTAATCTAACTAAAAGAAGATTAATTGTCTATATAGACAATTACACTTCTAGAAGCTAATTAACTATAACCTACTAGAGGAAGCTCTTATAGGTAAACTATTTACCTCTAGTAATTATATTTAGAAAGAGATTCTAAAACGCCTTAATAAACCTAAGTATAAGGACTAGAAGAACAAGGTTATTAAGAAGAGAAAGATCTATACCTACCTAATCTATACTAAGTTATTAGATAAGATTATAAGAGTATTTAAGAAGTTTATAAGTATTCTTTATATATAATATAAGCTCTATATATTACTAATTCTCTAGAACAATAATATTGCTACCCTACCTTAGCATAGCTAATTATAATTTAGTATATAGGTAGAGAATTATAGTATAGAGATTTAGAGCACTCTAATATATACACATAAGCTAAATAAAGAAGTAGAAAGAGCTAGGCAGGAGATTATTACTAAGTTAATAAAGATAAGGAGTAGGGCTAACCTACTAGCAAAGCTCTAGCTAGAAGTAGTAGTAGCAGCTACGTAGCTTTACAATATAAGCCTATCTTATAGCTATAATATAATTACTCTTAATATAGTATTAAATAATTAGTTTAGGCAGTACTTTAAGTACTATTAACTAAAGCAGATCTATTACTACTTAGCAGATCTCTAGCTAGATTAGAGTAGAATTTTTGCTTATAGATGCTAAGCATATCCTCTAAACAGGAAATAAGTAGCTAGGCGTAATAAGTAGAGCTTTAAAGTAACCCTAAGGGGCTATATTAGATATCTAGTAAGATATAGAGCATTTAATATATACAGGATACAGATCTTTAAGCTTAATTAGGTTATAACTATATAAAGTATTACTTTTAATAAGAGTCTATTCTATAAAGACAAAGGAGTAGTAGAGTATCTATAAAAAGAGCTTAAGTTAATTATAGATCTATTATATAAGAATAAAGTTAGAAATATAAAAGAGGTATTTAAAAGTATTTTTAATTAGCTCTACACAGCAGCCTATAAGCAGGTAGGTACTAATAATCTAGGTTACTCTTAGTAGCAGCTAGAGAGTAAGAATCTATAGGATAATAATTAACTGCCTAGCTAGCTAGTAGATTATACTAAATAAGAAGTATCTTCTGTATAAGTAATAAATAAGGCTAGTAAGTTATAGGGAATCTACGCAGAGAATCTAGAGTATTTAGGCCTAAAAACACTAGAGCTTATACTTAAGCCTAGTATTACACACTCTAGCAGCTCCTAAAAAAAGTACTTACCTAGAAGAGCAAGCCTACTAAAGAGAGTAAGATTAAAGAAATCTAGGTAATATAACGCTGCACCTATATACTCTAGAAGTGCTACTTCTGCAGCTCTAGGTGTTAAGAGTAATATAGCTACTATAGAAGACTTAAATTAATTAGAGGTAGTACTAATTCTAAGCTTATAACTAGTAAGAAGGAGTAGAAAGATATACTATCTAGATCTAGAGGATCCTAGAAGTAATATACTAGGAGCTTACTTTCTCTTATATAACTGCTAAACAGATTATAGAGAAAGCTACCTACTAGATAAGTTAATCCTATTAAGATTAACTAGCACTAAGCTTAAAACAGTACATACTGTAATATAAGCATTAGTAAAGAAAAAGAAGAAGCAACTGCTAGTTCTAAACTAAGCTTATTAGCTATATAGAGACTAACTACCTAACTCTTTATAATAATAAAGAGATCTACTCTCTTACCTATACAGACAGCTATTTAAGAAAGCTAAAGGCAAAGAGATTAACACTCTACACAACGTAGGTAGTTAGAAAGTAATTAATTTACTTACTAGAGATTATAAACTACTGCTACTTAAATAGGTGTTTATATATAAACTAGATAAGAATAGCTACTTTCTTAAGTATAAAGCTAGAATAGTAGTATATAGAGATCTTTAAGTTATTAATACAATCTAGTCTACCTACGCAGTAACACCTACTGCTAGATCTTTTAGAACTGCTATAGTAATTGCAGCTAAATTTAACCTAGAATTTATATAGTATAATATTGTTAGAGCTTTCTTACACGCCTATAGAGATTACTAGCTAGTAGTAACCTATAAGCTACTAGATAGGTATAAAATACTTAGGAAATATGTTTAGCTTAAATAAGAACTGTATAGTTTAAAGAACTTACCTCTCTTATAGTATAAGGAGCTCTCTTAAATACTAAGAGTAACTAGACTTGTAGTATCTAAAGAAGAGCCTTATTTGTTCTTTAATAGTAATTACTAAATACTACTACTCTTCTACATTAATAATATACTAGTAATATACTACTCTACCTAGATCTTAGAGGCTAAGTATATTATAGATATAATTATAGCAGCTTATATAATTAAGGATTAAGAACTAGTATAATAGTTTCTTAATATTAGGGTACTTAGGAACTAGAAATAACAAACAATAACGCTTGTTTATAACAAGTATATTAACAAAATTACTAAGAAGTTTAACCTTAATAAAACTAGACTTTTTTTATATACTTTACTTCCTACTGTAGATCTAGTAAAGAGTACTAGAGAAGCTACTAGGCAGGAGATTAAGAGCTATTAGGAAAGAGTAGAATTAGTGCTATACACTATAATTATGCTATAACTAGATATAGCGTTTGCAGCAGCTAAACTATACCTATACCTTACTAATCTAAGTAAGGAGCACTTTAAAGCAGTATACTAAACAATTATCTACTTATATTAAACTAGGTATTAGTTAATCTAGTACAGCAGGCATAGTAGAGCTAAGCTGCTTATTTACAGTAATACTTTATTTACTAATAATGTTAAGACTTAGCAATCTTCTTATAGATACCTTATTATGCTCTTAAGTAGGCTAATAGTATAGAAAGCGTTCTAGTAAGCTACTATTACTACTTCTACTACTAAGGCAGAGCTCCTAGCACTTAAGTATATTACTTAAGAGACTATAGCGCTTAAACAGCTATTTAAGAAGCTTACACTAATACTAAGAGCTGCCTAAACAATCTTCTATAATAACTAGCAGATAATTAAGCTAGTAGTTAAAGAGAATAAGCGTATAACAACGCAGCTGCGCTATATAAATATATAAAACATATAGTTATAATAAGAGTATACTATAGGTACGTTTAAAGTGCTCTATCTCCTTACTAATAGCATACTAGCAGATAGATTAATAAAAAATCTATTAAAGCAATAGTTTAAGAGGTTTAGAAACTAGCTTAATCTTAAAAACATAATTATAGTAGTTATAGAAGAGTAAGGTATAGGTATATATATAGATTAAAAGAGAGAATAGAGTATTATTAAGGAGTAAAGCTCTATAGCCTTAGGCCTAATCTAAACAAAGAGGAGTTTACTAACAAACTTATTAATAAGACTATTAATAAGCTTAATAGCTTACTTCTTATAGCGCTTACCTAGCGCACAGACCTTATTTTTATTAGTAGTAGTATTAGCAGCAGAGGTAGAAGTAGTAGGTATAGGTAAGAGCAGCTTAGGGAAGGAGGAGGGCAGCAGAGGAAGACTATAAGTAGCAACTACTACCTTAGCAACTACTAACACTATATAGAACTTAGTTCTTAATTTCTTAAAAGCTAAGTCTAAGGGCTAGAGATTGTACTATATAGCTGCTAGGAGCTTATAGGCCTTAAGGAGAGTAAGTAAGAAGCTATAAGTATTAGCAGGCAAGTAGTAAATAAGAGAGTAGAAAGATCTTACTAGAGATTACAGTTATGCTTAGAGGCACAGCGCTAGTAGCAAGAGCTGCTATCTAAGTAATTATAGCACTTACTGTCTAAACAACTAGCTAAGATACTATTAATAAACTCTAAGTATAACTTACTATACTAGGTTGTTTTAGCACTATAGGTACTAGGGTTAAGAGTACAGAGTAAAGATAATATCTACTTGTTTTTATTACCTAAAGGTATATAAGGCAGTAATAGTAAGCATAGAAGTAGAAGTAAGGTAGAGTATAAGGTAAAGTATAAGGTAGAGTATAAGTATAAGAGTAAGCGTAAAAGTAAGTATAAGTATAAGTAGAGTAGTATAGAAAAGAAAGAGTATAGCAGTAGTATTAATAATAATAATAACTGTAATAGTAATAGCTAGCAAGGTAGCAAGCCTAGAAGAGAAGCTAGTAGTAAGCTTAAAGAGCTTAAGGGTATAGAGGCAGTAAGCAAGGCAAAGTATAAGTAGAGGGTAGAGTAAGTAGTAGAGTAGGTAGTAGATATAGCAGTAGTGTGCACTTACTACGTAGCAGAACATTTCTATAGGTATTAGCATTTTAAGTAATACATATAGGTGTAGATTAATTAGAAAAGTACTAACCCTAACTATAGCTTAGGGTTATACTAAAATAGAAGGTAGAATAAGCAACAGATTAGTGTTGTAAAAAGCTTACTTACTAATTTCTTAGTATATATAATATATACCTTAACAAAAATAGTGTAAGCTCTTAAATAAGCAAGTTTTATGTGCTTAACTTGCCTAAAAGGTATGTTATAACATTACTAAACGCTAGATCTACCTACTTAAAGCTTAGCTTACCTGGATATACTCTATCTAAGGTTAGGCTAACTTACTAATAGATTTAAATCTCTTATTACTTATGCTACGTATATAACAGGCTAATTACCTATATTAGGTATAATAAGTAATTAGCTAATAGGAGCACAGAACGCTTAATAAGCATATAAGATAGTAACCTAAGTAGACACCTACATATAAATTAATAATCTATCTCCTAGTTATCTCTAAGCTTGTTATCTAACAACACCTCTACTAGCATAGTTTTAGTATTCTAGGCTTATAACTATTACAGGTTAAAAGAGTAGTTATACTAGTATAATAGTACTTCTATTTAGTATAATAATATAGGCAATATTCTATGTAATAAAAAAGAATAAAGCTAAAGATTAAACTAGGTTCTAAAGAAGAGTATATAAAGATACTAAAGACTTTTAGCGCACTAAATAAGACCTAATAGTAGATATATAGATATAGTTAACTTTATAAGCTAGAGTAGAATAGAAAAACCTAAAGGAACTAACCTTCTTCTATAATACTATAAATATACTAATTAAGCGTTAGAAGATAGTTAAAAACATCTTACTAAGTATAGCTTAAACAATCTAGTAATTAATATAGAAGAGGGACCTATACTTCTCTACTAGCTACTATATAGACTATTAGAGATAGAATTAATAGTACTTTAAAAGTATATAGCTAATTTTCTAGCTAGAAGTTAGATAACCTATTTAAAATCTCTAGTAGAATCCCCTTTTCTCTTTGCAAAAAAGAAGGATAGCACTCTAAGGCTTTATATAGATTATTAAGGGCTAAATAAGATTACTAGAAAGAATTACTATCTACTATATTAATTATAAAGTCTTTAGAGGGTCTATCTTAAGTAAAGGTATATACTAAGCTAGAAATTAGAGATACTTACTATAGGATTAAGATTAAGAAGAAAGTTAAATAGAAGACAACTTTTAGAATAAACTATAGCTATTTTAGGTATATAGTAATACCCTTTATGTAAAAAAGTAGAAGTAATAGTTAGACTAATTAATTATTCTTTTATAGTATAAAAGTACAGTATATATCTAAATAAGATTAGATAAACAATCTATCTAATATTTAGATAGAGTTGTCTCTAAGTTTAAGATATACTACTAAAACACTTAGTTAAAATAGTAGTTAAAACAGTAGTTAAAACAATAGATTATAAAGATTATTATAACGTAGTTTAAAACATAAGCTTTAAATCTAAAACGTACTAGTGTTTTAAATTTGTTTTACAAACTTAGAAGTATTACAGTACTACCTATATAAAGATTTTACTAAGTTTAGTAGAGTAATATAGTAATAACTACTAGTAATTACAGAAAACACGTTTTAGCATAATTGTAGACAAAGTGTTAAAAAGTAAATTTAGATAAATTTATTACACTAGCTTTGCTAGTGTTATATGTTTCCTAAGCTCGGATAAGGTAAACTAACTAGGAATAAGTCTAGTCTAAAAGGAGCGATTGTAATTTATAATATATTACGCTTATTAACAATAGGTTTATATAAGTTTTATGTGTTGTTTAGTACTTTTTTAACTTCTAATCTTATTACAAGATTAGTTATTTGTGCTAGAGCTTAGGTAATATTTTTATCTTATTTATTAGGTATGTTGTACCTTATTTCAGTTTTAAAAGTTTTGTATTACTACTATCTTAGGTTCTTACAGCTTATACTAGAAACACTAAGAAATAGTTTAAGTTGCAATCTATTCTTACTACTTTCTTAGAAGTGTTTTAAGTAAATTAACTTCTATTTACTTATTAACCTATATAAATAGTTATATTGCTTAGTTCTTTAACTTTATATTAAACACTTTAGACTTAGTAACGTAGCTACCTAATTCTAGGTATATACAAACAAAGGCTTAGTAGATTAAGTTAATGTAATATATATTATCTACTTAAATAATGTCCTAATCTTCTAAAACATAGAAGAGCAATATATTAGACATAAATAAAGTCTTAAAAAGGTTATACTAAGTAAAGCTATTTATAAAGCTTTCTAAGTGTAAATATAATATATAACATATAGAGTTTCTTAGATATATAGCATTTTTAAGAAGAGTTAGTATTAACCTTAAATAGGTTAAAATAATCTAGAACCAGCTAATACTAGCTACTATGTATAATGTTTATATATTTGTTAGTTTTATAAACTATTATAGAAGGTTTATTATAGAGTTTAGATATATTATACTACTTCTAACTATATTAATAAAGAAGTTACTAAAGTAGGCCTAGAGCAGGCTAGCTTTAAAGGAAGAGGAAGGTTAATACCTAGATTTGCTAAAAGAGGTAAAAGAGGTAGTAAGCTACTTAAAAAATATATTTCTAGAAGTACCTATACTTCTTACTTTAAGGGAGAGAGACTAAGAAAATTAAACATTAATACCTTAGGTAGAGTAATCTTAGCTATCTTAAGCTAAAATAGGCTAGAATAAGATAATTAGAACTAATAGAGGCTAGTTAAGATCTACTTACATAAGCTTATCTAAGTAGAGTATAACTATAATACTTGTAACTAAGAACTACTAGCTATAGTATAGAGTATAAAATACTAGTAGTATTACCTTTTATAAATCTGCTCTTAGATTCTTATAAAATAAGTAGTTTATAAAAACTAAGGTACTAAACTACTAGCAGGTTAGGTTGTACTTAGTACTAAGTTAGTATAACTTTACTCTAAATTATAGACTAGAGAGTCTTAATCTAGTAGATAGGCTGTTATTATGCTAGTAAATAGGTACAGTGTGCTACAGGATATAGTAGGGGTAGAGGAGGGGCTGCACAGACTAGTAGTAGGTGTAGGAGAGAGGCTGCACAGACTAGTAGTAGGTGTAGGAGAAGAGCTGTATTAACTAGGAGTAGGGGCAGGATAGGGGCTGCATTAACTAGTAGTTAAGGTTAGGTAGAGTAGGGCGTACCTAAGGGACACCTAACTGTAATAATTATATGTAATATTACTTAGATCTCTTAGATCTCTCTTAGATCTCTTAGGTCTCTCTTAAATCTCTTAGATCTCCTAGATAAGTTAAGAATTAATCTGATCTAACTAGCTAGATCTCTCTTAGATCTCTTAGATCTTTCTTAGATCTCTTAGATCTCTTAGATAAGTTAGATCCTTAGAGGATCTTATATTACCTAATATACCTAACACCTACTACAGGGCTGTTACCTAATATACCTAACACCTACTACTAGTCTATACAGCCCCTCTTCTGCCCTTACTCCTGCTATATGTAGAGCCTGCCCTATATCTACCTCTACTACATATAGACCCTGCCTAGCCCTAACCCTCTTAGCAGGAGGTTAGCGTAAGTAGGTGCTAGGTAGAGGTAGAGTACCTTACGTAATGTACCTAACCCCTACCTAGGCTGTACCTATTTGCTAGCCTAGCTGTTATAAAGGCTAGATTATATAGTAGAGAGATAGAAACTATCTTAGAAGTATAACAAAGCTTTTATACAACTACTAAAGAATCTACTCTCTAGAAAAGAGAATTATACTACTTAGGTATTAGTAGTATAAATAAGGGCTACTAAATAGAGATATATATTACTAGAGATAAGAATAGTCCTAAAGGAGTTTTAGAGAGCTAATAGATATACTTCTAAGAAATTATAGCCTATCTAAGAAGAAACTAGTATAGAACTAGATATAGAGAGTTAAGTAGATACTTCTAGTTCTAAGGCAGGTTAGAATAACTTAGAATAAGTTATATTAGCTTAGTTAGGTATAAGACACGTTACTATACCTAAAGAAAAGGTAGTAGCGTAATAAGAGTGCTATAACAGCCTACTTATAAAGTACTTTAGTATAGGAATAATACTTAGAAAGCTCTAGCGCTAATATAGGTAGAAGAAAATAAGAGAGAATATTAGCTAGTACTACTAGAAATATGTGCCTTATAAGAGATTAATTCTAGTATAACAAAGTCTATATAAATTGCTTACACTCTTACTTCTACTAGATAAGCTATAGAAAGAAGTAATAATAGAATTTATTATAGAGTTACTTCTAAGTAAGCTTACTAGGGTAGTATACAATACTATATTTATAATTATATACTACTAAACAAAGATAGTATACTATGTTCTAGTAAGAGACGATTAAGATAAGAGTAACCTTATATAGGCCTATATAAGATAAGTTAATTAACTCTGTAGAGTTCTAAAATATATTATCTTAAATTTAGATTCCCTAATAAATACAGGTTACTAGAGAACCTTCTAACACTATTAAAACTCTAGAAGGATATTATTATCTGCTTATTATCTATAAAGTAATAGATAGACTAAATAATAGAACTAAACTCTAGAGTAGTACCTAAATACTACTACCTCTTAAAACAGGATAATTAGATTATATAGATCTTAGTTATAGAGTTTACGTATAATTATAGCATCTGTATAACTATAAGAACTATATTATTTTAAGTAAACTATAGAATAGCTCCTAGAGAAGCAGACTAGCCTAGTTTACCTTGTAGGTAGAGAGAGTTACCTCTAGAGTTATAAGTAGTAACTAAGGTACTTATATTATAATAAAAGTATAAGAAGAAGATACTTACTATAAATATATACTAGAAGGTATATTAGAATAAAAGTAGGCTACTTATACTATGTAGTATAGAAGAGTAAGTTATAGTCTTAAATTACTATGTAAAGTCTATAAGGCTAAAGTAGAAAACTAGATTATAAGTATATTAGACTAGGCTATATAGTAGCCTAGATTAGGCTAGTATTATTTAAAGTAGACCTATATAGCTTAAACAGTGTCTATTTAGTGTTCTTTTTATCTCTCCTAGAACTTTCTAATTCTAGAGAGATAATTCTATACCTAGATTACTAGGTTATAGATATACTTTATACCTTTAGTAATTATATTTAGAATACAGTCTAGCTATTACCTGTTTTTAATATTGATTTTAGAACTATTATTTAAGAAGGTTTTTATCTATACAATAAACTAGCAGTGTTACAAAGGTATTAATTAGCACTAGTTCTTTAATAAAACATATTATTATTTCTAAGTCTAATTAAAACAGTCTAAAGAAGGTCTGTGTACTAATTAAATAGGTTTTTTATAGTTAAGCATATCTATATTAAAGCTAGTTTATAAAAACAATAATATATAACTATAAAACAATTAACCTCTAAATCTATGCCTAGCTAGTAATTATCTGTATGTTTCTAACTTGTATTTATACTTTCTGTGTTTATAATACATATATAATAGGTATAAAGTAATCTATATAAAGCTTCTTTTTTACCTAACACTCTGTTATAAATTACTTAAGAAGTATTAAACTAAGCTACTCTATCTTTTATAGACTTTCTATATCTCCTTAGATAAATAAATAGCTCTTAAAAGTTTCTAGCGCCTATAGTATACATAGAATAATACTAATCTGTCTTGCTATATCTATAGCCTGCTATAGTGTTGTTAGAAGAGCTAATAAAATGCTTTAACTAAACAGATATATACTTATTACTTTATTAATATTAAATTTAATATAAGAGATGCTTTTAATAGAAAAGAGTAAGATATAATTAATACTATATTACTAATAAAGAGAATAGTTACTAACAGGCGTAAGGGTACTAATTAGATATACTTAGAGCAGATTCTTATATAGTTAAGGTTGTAGTACTCTCAGTCTTAGTTATAACCTAGAGGTTAGTACTTTTAACAAAAGCTAATAATAGTAGTAGAGTTATAAGTTTATTATATATACTGCGTTTAGAGTAAAAGGTTAAAGAATATAATTAAGAACAGAACACTAGTATAGACAGAAGAACTTTATAGAATTATAGATATTAACTATATAAGCGTGTTACAAACTATTCTTATAATATTAGCTACTTTCTAGTTAGAGGTTATTGTCTATAATACCTCTTATTCTGCTAAGATTATTTAGTTTATAATAGAATTATAACTGTTAAGTAGGTATTAAGCCTTTTCTACTATAGTTTGTTATTAACTTAGACTTAGCTAGAGTTAGTTAGTTTTTAACTTTTTAAGTTACTTATTATTTAACTTACTTATTATTAGGTTTATATAAGATATATACACTAAATCTTCTAAGACATTGTATTAAGATATATATTATAATTTCTTATGCTAGATGTAGAGGAACTAGGCTTGTTTTAGTTACTGCTTTTTATTTTATACCTCTATTTATTAAACCTCTTTAGAGTAAGTAAATTATATAGAATATAGAAAGAATTATTAGAAAAAGGTAAGATAATAAAGAATAACAGCTATACTCTATAAAGTAGTTTAAATATAGCAATTGTTTAATGTAAAATAATAAAACTAAGCAATATTACTATTTTTATAGTTAAATAATTAAATAAAAGTTATATAATAAGCTAGTAAGAGGTAACTTAGTTAATTAATTGTATTTAATTAGTGTGTATCTACTTTGTATATATAATTTAATTATTATAAAGAAGTATAAATAATAAAGGTATAAAATAAAAAGTAGTAACTGAAATAAGCCTAGTCTCTCTACTTAGAGCATAAAAAATTGTAATATACGTGTTAACAAAATGTCTTAATAGATTTTAGTGTATACGTCTTGCGTAAACCTAATAATAAGTAAGTTAAATAATAAGTAACTTAATAAGTTAAACACTAACTAACTCTAAAGTCTAAGTTAATAACAAACTGTAGTAGAAAAAGCTTAACGCCTACTAAA
>SATZ01000646.1:0-18089 GCA_004335205.1 Ascochyta viciae-villosae | reverse complement strand
TAGTACTATCTTACTATTTTACTATTCTACTAGCCTATACTAATCTTTTACTAGTTACTTCTTCTTTTCCTTCTTTTCTAGAAGAAGGTAAGTATAAGCCTATTTATCTATATCTGTATATATATATATCTATTTTTTTTTACTTTTCTTTTTACTTACTAGCTATTAGACTTTCTTATGCCTAGCACTAGCTTTAACGACCTAGATCTGCTAGGGTGTTAGTTTCCTATGTTAGAGGAACTTTAGTTAGATAGACCCCCCCTAGGGGTAACCTAGTTGCTAGAAGAGGGGAAACAGGCCTAAGGTTAGATAAACATTAAAAAATTAAATTTTAAATTTTAGGGTAGAATTAAAAGCGTATAATTGTGTAAAGAGAACGTACTCTTCTAAATTGCAGTCTAAGGTCTAGTTATTAAGATATAAGGGCTAAAAGGGGGTAGTGCTGTAGCGCAGGACGCAGGTTACGCTAGGCTAAGAAGAGTTATTATTGCCTACCTCTAGGCCTACTACTACACAGCTAGTAACTACTTTAGCTAACTTTACGCTTACTAAACAGTGCTCTGTAAGTTAATTACAACTTACAGAACTATAATCTAGGTTATAGTTATTACACTGTTAGGGGGTAGTGTAGTAGCGCAGGACGTAGGTTGCGCTAGGCTAAGAAGAGTTATTATTACCTACTGCTAGGCTAAGAAGAGTTATTATTACCTACCTCTAGGTCTACTGCTATACATCTAGCAACTACTCTAGTTAACTTTATACTGCCTAAACAGGGCTCTGTAAGTTAATTACAACTTACAGAACTATAATCTAAGTTATAGTTGTTATACTGTTAGGGGGTAGTACTGTAGTATAGAACGCAGGTTATACTAGGCTAAGAAGAGTTATTATTACCTACCTCTAAGTCTACTGCTACTTAGCTAGTAACTACTCTAGCTAACTTTATGCTGCCTAAACAGGGCTCTGTAAGTTAATTACAACTTACAGAACTATAATCTAAGTTATAGTTGTTATGCTGTTAGAGGGTAGTACAGTAGTATAGAACGTAGGTTGCGCTAGGCTAAGAAGAGTTATTATTACCTACCTCTAGGTCTATTGCTATATAGCTAGTAACTACTCTAGCTAACTTTATGCTGCCTAAACAGAGCTCTGTAAGTTAATTACAACTTATAGAACTATAATCTAAGTTATAGTTGTTACGCTGTTAGGGGGTAGTACTACAGTGTAGGATATAGGTTATGCTAGGCTAAAAAGAGTTATTATTACCTACCTCTAGGTCTACTGCTATATATCTAGTAACTACTCTAGCTAGCCTTATACTGCCTAAACAGGGCTTTGTAAGTTAATTACAACTTATAGAACTATAATCTAAGTTGTAGTTGTTATACTGTTAGGGGGTAGTACTGTAGAGCAGGACGTAGGTTATACTAGGCTAAAAGGAGTTATTATTGCCTACTGCTAGGCTAAGAAGAGTTATTATTACCTACCTCTAGGTCTATTACTACACAGCTAGTAAATACTCTAGCTAACCTTATACTGCCTAAACAGGGCTCTATAAGTTAATTATAACTTACAGAACTATAATCTAAGTTATAGTTGTTATGCTGTTAAGGAGTAGTGTAGCAGTGTAGGACGTAGGTTACGCTAGGCTAAGAAGAGTTATTATTACCTACCTCTAGGTACATTACTATATAGCTAGCAACTACTCTAGCTAACTTTACACTGCCTAAACAGGGCTTTATAAGTTAATTGCAACTTACAGAACTATAATCTAAGTTATAGTTATTATGCTGTTAAGGAGTAGTGTAGCAGTATAGGACGTAGGTTACGCTAGGCTAAGAAGAGTTATTATTACCTACCTCTAAATATATTTAAGGACGCTAACGCGTTATAAGTATCCCTGTTCTATTTACATCTACTTAGCTTTATATTAGAGTTAATAGTAGGTTATAAAGAGGCTAGGTTACTCCTAAACCTTAATCTGCTCCTTCCCTCTCTCCTCTTCTACTAGCTCCCTCTATCTATAGGCTCTATTATTTAAACCTTTTAAGCATAGGTTAAACAACACTTAATACTTATACAATAGCTATTATTACTAGTACTTTCTACAAGGACACTGTAGGCAGGCAAGAAAGATAGGATAAAAACGTATAGTATTAGATAAGATAAGACAAATCCTTAAGGGTTAAGCCTCTAAGGATTTAGAGGAATATATACGTATGCGTAGGCACTAAGAGGTAACTGTAGTTACCCTAAGGTGTTCTTAAGGGTTAGTATGCCTAAGGTAGAAAGCCTCTAGTTACTCCTCTATTTAGCTCTTTAGCTCCTTTATTTCTGTGCTTGTTACACCTCTGTTAATAAGAAAGGTAATTTGCCTAATCCCCTTAACCTTAACCCTTTATATAACCTCTACCTCTACCCTACTATATAAAAACTTAACTCCTCCTACTACTTAACACTTAAAGCTAAGCACTGTTAAATATAATATTAATTCTCTTTCTAGTTACAGTTACTCTGCTCCCTATAGTTAGAGATACTATCCCTCCCTCTAATCCTGTAAAGGCACTGCCTCCTTCTTACTAGTATACTTCCTTGCCTTTTTATATCCCCTCTATACTACTTATGTTGCCTACACTAACTACAAAGCAACCTTCTTTTAGACCTAGAGCTATCTTCTATTAGTTGCCTAGCGTAAAAAGAGTTAAGTTTAGTAATAGATTCTCTAATTTAATAGATAATAATCTGCTTCTTCTGTACGCTGTTAAATCTCTAATTAAGTGTACTAGGCTGTCTATATACCTTTAGTCTCTAGATTTAACTTCTAAAACTATTATTACTCCTAAGGTTGCATAACTACAACACTAGAATACTAAACAATCTAGCTAACAGGTAGTGCCCTCTACAGCACTTAAAGTGTTCTACAGCTTAATTAGACAACTAGCTTTGCAACGCCCTAGCAGGTTAGTGCTTAAAGTAGAAAACACAGAGTTCTCTTTTATACCTTCTTATTTGCTGTTTAGGGATGCAAGGCTGTTATATCCTTATAATACATCCTTCTAGAAGGCTATTGTTAGCCTAGCCCTAAACTGTCTTGCAGATAGCAGCTACCCTTCTACACTAATCTTAATTAAGGACAATTTTAAAGACTGCAGGAACAGCTCTAAACAGTTAATAACAAGATATTTACCTAGTCTATTCTCTATTCCCTCCCTCTCTATATTAATTAACTCCTCTTAATCTAGTAATATCTTAGTAGACAGAAGTAACAAAGAGCTGCCCTAAGTTCTCCCCTATTGCGTAAACTAAGTAACTTAACGTACAACCTGTGCAAATTGTTTAGAGCACTAACTTAGGTTAACTTCTTTGCTATTCAGCACTTCTAACATTTACTCTATAAGTCTAACTGCAGTATATAATAGACCTCTTCCTAACCTAGCTAGCTACTAGGCAGAGGTATAAGTCTAGTAATCTTACTAATATGTAATAGCAACATAGAAAAGGATACATTAGACAGTTAAGAAAGAGACAGCTTTTCTTAAATATGTTAACAAATTTAGTCCCTGCTAGGCTACTATTATTAAATATAATGCTAGTGTATATAGGAAGAAGGCTCTTTTAAACTAAACTAATGTAAACCTTAAGGACAAAGCTATAAACATTGCTACTATAATAATTAGGTACAGTTTATAACTAACTTAAAAACGTTTACTTATATAATTATAGAACTAGTTAACCTGTTTATCTAGCGTAGAGGAACGTTATATCTGCTACTAGCTAGAGGGGAAAGATGCTTTAAGAAGAAGGATTTAAATAGTAAAGGAGGGTTTAAATAGCATTAAAACAGTAAAAAAGGCAAAGTAAGGACAGAAAATAGAAAATGCGCTTTGTAGGTTCTAGGCACCTTAAAGAATATATATAGGTAACCTAAGCAATATAATAGACTCTAAACAGGCTAAACAGTGCTCTGTAAGTTAATTGCAACTTACAGAACTAGACCTTACAGCATTCCTGCCTTGTGTAATAGCAATATTATTGCCTACTACCTGTACTAGCTGCTAAATAAGGATTACAAGAGTGTTTCTTTACTAGCCTTATATAAGGAACTATAGTACCTGCTGTGTAAACGCCTTTAGTAAGTTAAATTTAAGCAGAAAGCAGATGCTAGGCACTCTAATCTAGTTTTAGTTTAAACCTTCTTTGTATTAGACCTTTTTCCTATACTAACTCCTAAACACCTTTCTAAACTGCGTTTTAGACAAGCTAAGACAACATATAACATATAACATGCTATAAGGAAGACTAAGAAAGTATGTTACTAATAAAGAGAGGGCAGAGGTAAGGTAGGAGACTTACTGTGTATTAAAATTGCGCAGAAAGCAATAAGTAACTTGCTTAGACTTTGTCTTCTACGCACCTGCACCCCCTAATGTTCTAGCTGCAACTAGGCTAGGCGTTAGCCTTTGTATTAGCCCTAACATAATTGTCCCTTATAATCCCCTAGACAAAGACAAAGATAGAGATAACAAAGGACCCTTTGCGCTGTTTGCAGACAATAACGTTAAGGCTGTAGAAGTTGCTAGCTAACTTTAAGTAAGTAATAGGGAACAGGCCTATAAGCTAGACAAGCATAAGGCGTGTGTTATATAATAAGTAGAGGAGATAGATCTAAGAGCTAAGGATGTGTTAACAGGGTTACTGTTTAACATTAAGCATACTTATAGTAGAAGTTACGCATCTACATCTATTACAGAGAATAGTAACAACATACTAGAAGACGCTCTTTACAGCCTCTAGACACTAGTCTAGCAGAAAGCAGCGTTCTTAGCTAGGTTAGGAAACAGAGGTAGCTAGCACAGAACCCTGCTTCTAACGCAGAGCAATATGCTCCTATCTTAGGTTAGCCCTATAGCAAGACAACAATTAAGCAACAGTTGTGTACAGTAGCTTGCTAAAGCAGCTCCTGCACAAAGTACCTCTTTAAGGCAGACACCTTAATTACTGCAGTCCTCCTCTAACTAACTCTTAACCTACAGCACGCTGTCTAGCTAAAACATTAGCCCTTAGCCTGCTGTAATACTAGAACAGCAAGATACACCTAATCTAGATGTTAAACAAGCAGCGTTGTCTGCACAATTAATGCCTAGAGCTAGCAGCCTAGTAACGCTGCCTATAGAGTAAACAGCATATAAGCTTGCAAAGTAACTGCAGAAATTCTAGGGCTGTACACATAAAGAGCATAAGGAGGCAGAGAGAAGACACTAGAAGTACTACAAGCAGCCTAACGTGCACTTAATCTGCAAGAGTCTTAAGCAGATTACACGCCTACTTAGCAGAGTGCACAATAGGGGCTAACTGCTCTCTAATATTATTAACAATCCTAAGATAATACTAAAACAGTCTCTCTTACCTAAAGGGCTTAACTTAAAGGCTGTATTTAAGGGTACAAGCCTAGCTGTATACCCTAAGGACGCAGGTACACGTAATAAGAACCTACCTTACAGCCTGTGCCTAGAGCAGCACTACAACAGGAGTAAGAAGGAGTGTAGTGTTAAGGTAATGTTTAATATAGACAGCGTGTACTGCTTTCCTAGCAGCCTAGCGTTTGCGTAGAAGGGAATTAAGTAGTACCTCTAGGCGTATACTACTCTTAACCTAAAGGCTAATATTTACTTTAGGCTAACAGTTAGGGCGTATAACACCTGTAACAAGCTAACTATAACTATGCTGCTGCTGTATAAGATCTTATATTACTGCTTTAGTGCAGTTATAGGCAGTATCTAGTTACTGCTAGTGTACGTCTTCTTTCCTAAGCTGCGTCTAGAGAGTCTGTATAAGCACAGCAACTTCCTTAGTAAGCAAGACTAGCAGCTCTAGTTAGACACAGTGCTGCTTTCTGCTCTTAATGCCCTAGTGCTAGCAGCTAGGATAAAGTACTATCTCTACTTAGAGGACATTACTACTATAGATATTACTATAATGTTAAAGGAGGCTAAGCAGAATAAGAATAGCTTGTAAGAGCAGATCCTGTTGCTTACGCTGCAGGCTAAACACCTAGATAGGCTGTAGACATTAATCCTTAAGAGAATTACTAAGAATCTAGGCCTAAGTTGCTTTAAGAGTACTATACTCTTTATAAACGCTAAGAACACAAAGCTTACCTACATACAAGAGCTAGGTATTAGTCTAGCAACTACCTACTAGGCGTAGAAGACAGCATAGGACAAAATTGCTAACCTACAGTTCTACAGTAGGAGCTGTACGTTTGTAGATATAGCAAAGGAGGTGTGCTTAAGAGATTATGCGCTGCTGTACAACGCTGTTACTAACAACTTTAAGGCAGAGACGTTTCTCTAGAAGCACTGCTGCCTAGAGGCCTATACGCGCATACAGGTAAAGCTCCTAGCAAATAGTACGCAGGCTAGAGGTAGTCTGCAGGTAACAATATACCTATAGGCAACTATACAAGACACTATAGGCTTAACGCTGTTAACAAAACTACGCAGACAGGAGAACATAGATAGGCTAGTGTACTTACAGTTCTACAGCACTATTAAGTTGCTGTTTAACGTGTCTAAGGTATATATATTTAACAACTAGGCTGTAGAGAATCTAGCGCTTAATTCTTGCTATGTCTGCTTACTACAGAAGCAAAGCAGCAGCATATCCTTTAATAAGAAGGTCTGCACTACTGCGTATGTGCATAGCAAGAAGTATACTGCTATTTACCTTAGAGACAGCTAGTAGCAGTTATATAGTACGCGTGAAGAGCATTACATGTCCCTAGCTATAATAGACAACATATACAGCTTGTAGGAAGAGTAGGACTGTAAAGGCAACAGTAATACTAACAACGCTCTGCTGCTGCTCCTGTACTATATTGTCCCCTTATATATACTGTTTAGGTTCCTCTACGCGCAGATAAATAAGTACTGCATACTGTTTAAGCACATACTTACTAACATAGGCCTAAGCGTCTTACTATAGGAGATAATAGTAATAGTAGTAGTGCTGCAGGCGCTATAGTTCTGCTACAGCAGTAACCTGCTAGCTAAGGAGTTGCTGCTGTTTAAGGACTGCTAGGAGCAGACGTAAGGGGTAGATATTATAGTAAAAGAAGGACTAGGGATACAGCAGACTATAGCTAACTGCAGGCTTAGCTAGTTCCTGCCTAAGTTTAGCTAGGCGTCTAAGCAGCTTACCTAGCTATACAGTAATAACATGCTTATAGGGAATATGCTAATACATAATAAGTACAAGCGCTAATAGAGGGTAGTAAAGGACCTTAGCAACGTGTACACCTACTTCTACTAGGCTACCTAGTAGTTTACGCAGCATAATATAAAGCAGAACCCCTAGCTACTTAAAAAGTAGTTAGAGTATATGTTTACTCTTAACCTAAACTAGTTTAACGCTAACATGTAGTTAGTAATACTAGCAGTATATAAGACACACCTAGAGCTAACACAGGCTGCTATAGAGCAGAACAGCTGCATTTTGTTCTGCTACTATAGTATGCACAGGATGTTCCTTAAGGATAGTGTCTAAGCACTACTGCATATTATTGCTAGCAACTAGATATGCATTATAAAAGTAGCTAACCTGCTAGACTTGCTCTTCCTCTAGGGCAACAGCACTAAGCGCAAGGCGTAGGCAAGATTACTATTCTAGCTTATACTGCAGCAGAGCTTTAAGTTTATTAAGAGTTAGCTTAGCTACTAGAGAGCAGACAAGTAGATAGAGCAATACCTCTATCTTGTCTGCCTAACGCACTAGATCCTGCCCTACCTCTTAAGCAGCGCGCTAATCTAATTAACTAAGGAGAATACTGCTAAAGGGCAGACTAGGCAGATAATATAGTTCTTATCTATCTTTACCTACCCTAAGTATGTGCATATATAATATAAGAGAGTGTATAGGAAGAAGCTAGTAGAGAGGCAGCTGCTGCTAAAGGAACCTCTACTGCCTGCTTAGCTGTTAACTATTATCTACTAGCTAGTTTGTAAAGCGCACTGCGCAGCGCAGACCTGTGCCCTTACTAACTTATAGGACACAGTAACACTAATTAGTAAATACAGAAAAGTAGGCGTAGGGATGCTAGACTTAGACAATAGTAAGTAGTACTAGGTTGTAGGCTAGGTTAGCAGGAGTAAGAGACCTAACATAGCTGTGTAGGAGGAGTATATGCCCCTAACGCTGTCTATACAGGCTAGAATATAGAGCTTAGGTCTAGATAAGCTAGATGCGCTAATAGTTACGTTTACGCAAGAGCAAGGCGCTGTAGCAAGGCAGGCAGGGGTAGGCGCTAAAGCAGTTACATTAGCTAGCCTAGCTAACTTAACACTGTTAAGGTAGTCTCCCTTAATAAGAGATGTCTTTAAGCAGACTAGAGAGTAGTTACTAGGAGAGCGCAGTAAAAGTAGCAGCGTGTTCTAGCTATTTAAGAGTAGCTAACAGTATACGCGTTTAATATAGCATCCCTGTTTAATATAGCCTAGCACCTAGTTCTTACAACAACCTTCCTTTTAAGTAGGGTGTTATATCTATGTAGAAAGTATTTAAGTAAGTAACACTAGAGTCTTACTTATGCATATAAAGTATCTAACAGCACGTTGCATTAAAAGACTATAGTAAGTTGTATTAAGAGACTATAGTAAGTTGTATTAAGAGACTATAGTAAGTTGCATTAAGAGACTATAGCAAGTTGCATTAAGAGACTATAGCAAGTTCTATTAAGAGACTATAGCGAGTTGTATTAAGAGACTATAGTAAGTTGTATTAAGAGACTATAGCAAGTTGCATTAAGAGACTATAGCAAGTTGTATTAAGAGACTATAGCAAGTTGTATTAAGAGACTATAGCAAGTTATATTAAGACTCTATAGTAAGTTATATTAAGAGATTATAGCAAGTTACGTTAAGAGATTGCAGCAAGTTGCCTTAGCAGATTTTAGTAAGTTGCACTAAGAGATTACTGTAAGTTGCGTTAAGAGATTACAGTAAGTTGTATTAGCAGATTACAGCAAGTTGCGTCTAGAGATTTTAGTAAGTTATACTAAGAGATTACAGCAAGTTATGTTAAGAGATTACTATAAGTTACACTAAGAGATTACTGTAAGTTGCGTTAAGAGATTACAGCAAGTTATATTAGCAGATTATAGCAAGTTGCGTTTAGAGATTTTAGTAAGTTGCACTAAGAGATTACAGTAAGTTGTGTTAAGAGATTACTGCAAGTTACACTAAGAGATTACTACAAGTTGTATTAGCAGTTTACAGTAAGTTGTGTTAAGAGATTATAGCAAGTTACATTAAGAGATTACTATAAGTTGTACTAAGAGATTACTATAAGTTGCGTTAAGAGATTATAGTAAGTTACATTAGCAGATTATAGCAAGTTATGTTTAGAGATTTTAGTAAGTTGTACTAAGAGATTATAGCAAGTTATATTAAGAGATTACTATAAGTTATACTAAGAGATTACTGTAAGTTACGTTAAGAGATTATAGTAAGTTGTATTAGTAGATTATAGTAAGTTATATTAAGAGATTATAGTAAGTTATATTAAGAGATTACTATAAGTTATACTAAGAGATTACTATAAGTTATGTTAAGAGATTATAGTAAGTTATATTAGTAGATTATAGTAAGTTATATTTAGAGATTTTAGCAAGTTATATTAAGAGATTACTTAGCAGTAGCTATATATATGTCTATGTAGGTTATATGTTTAACTTACTATACTATGCACCTATAGGTTAGGCAACTACAGGCCTACGCTACCTGCTTAGCTAGAGCTACTACTAAGGTGTAAGATATGTTAACCTACTATATAATTACAGCAGGGCTCTAGCTAAGAGGTGTACTAGTATAAAGAGGCTTTCCTTAAACCTGCGCACAGCCTTTATATACGCAATAACTGTTAGCTTACACTATACTATACTATAGAAGAAGCACTCTATTAGCAGCGCCTTAGCTAGCAAGTAATAGGAGAGCTAGTCCTTCTACTTGTTAAAGCTATTGCTAGAGTAGCAGAAGAAGCTGTAGCTAGCTGCTATCTTACCTAGCTAGTTAACTACAGCCTTTATAGACAGGGTTAGTAAAGCAGCTGTACTAATCTTTAGAAGGCCTTAGTTATTAAGGTTAAGTAGTAGAATATATAGTTTTCTTAGACCTAGAAGTGTTAGCGTGTAAACTACAGCCTTAACACCTCTTAGGTTTTAAATATAATACTTGCAGTACCTTATAAGGCTAAAGACTTACCTTTACTACGTTTAGAGTTCTCTTATCTAGATATTATTATTTTTCTAACACAACTAAGCTTCTACTATAGTAGTCTAAGTAATAACAAAGTATTTAACTCTTTTATTTACCTCTTAAAATCTAACTAAGCTACTATCTACTACAACAAGTAGGTACACACTACAGCTCCTAATCTACTAACTAGGTTTTAACAGCTTTTTAGAGTTAGTATTAAAGATTATATTATATATATTTAGTAGTTCTTTCTATACCTGCAGTACTCTTAAGCAGCTATTAATTACTGTTTAATATACCTTATCTTTCTAAAACTAATAAAGGAGTTCTCTTATAAACTTTCTATATTAGGCTAGAATCTAGGCGCAGTTAAGAACTACCTAATTACTAGATTTAGTAGTATAAATAATATGCTTTATGTATTACTTCTTATAGTTAAACATCTTAATCTGTTAAGTTAGAGTTATACTAACGCTTTAGTCCTTAGTTACCTTATACAGGACAAAATAGTAGTAAGTAACTTATAGCTAGATTAGTAGGGACAGGTAATAAGTGTCTTCTTACTACAGCCTCTAGCGCTTAATGTTCCTTTACTAGGTTATTATCTCTATTATTATCTCTGTAGTTGTCCCTATTATTATCTCTATTATTATCTCTGTTATTATTCCTGTTATTGTCTCTGTTATTATCTCTGTCTTCCTCCTAGCTAGCAGTATTATCTTATTTACTAGGTAGTAAGTAAGCGC
The DNA here is from genome assembly GCA_004335205.1 of Ascochyta viciae-villosae. Classification (NCBI taxonomy): domain Eukaryota; kingdom Fungi; phylum Ascomycota; class Dothideomycetes; order Pleosporales; family Didymellaceae; genus Ascochyta; species Ascochyta viciae-villosae. The sequence continues at coordinate 7,093 of SATZ01000646.1, read as the reverse complement.
TTAGAAGGTTTGCTCTTAGCTAGCTGTATAGGTACTATATCTATCTAGTAAGCTCTAACTATAGGTTTACCTATACGCAGTAGCCCTTTTAGATAGTCTAGTCCTGTATAAGCACCTTAAGCGCCTCTTTGTAGAGCTAGCAGTTGTCTTATATCTTTATTATAAGGGTTATAGTACTAGGTACTCTAAGTAGAGTATAAACAGTAATATAGGTAGGCTAGCTAGCAGCCCTAAACAGTAGTTAGCAGGGCTAGTACCTATTACATTTACTAGGTTTTAAGGCAATAGGTTACTAGCTGTAAACATCTATTATACTAAGTATTGCCTAACTAAATTAATAGCAGGTTACTTACTACTAGAAGTAAGGTTGTAGTGCTTCCTAAGATAGTGTATTAAGAAAAGGTCTAGGACTAGACTAGGATTGCTGTAGATATAGAGAAAATTAAAACCTTTAATTAAAACTTCTTTGCGTTGCAATCTAGTAGCCTAGTATAAAAACTATATAATATTAGTATTACTAGATGCCCCCTACGTCCTACTTTTATATTTTACCTTATAGTAAAATAAATAATTATATAATTACAACATGCAGCGCTTTTAATAGTAGTAAGAAGTTAACTAATAAGATTTCTATCCTTACGTAATAGAGCTAATAATATTTCTGTCTTTATATTTAATAGCTAATCAGTTTCTGTTCTTAGGCAAAGTATATACTATAAAGAATATTAAAACTCTGTATTATCCTATTTATAAGAAAAGAAAATTAATTCTTATATGCTTATAGAGCAGATAACAGCTGTAAACACAACCTATAAAGTTAAGAAAGAATTTAATTGTATAGACTATTGCTAGTACTTAAACAGGTAAGTTAGCAGTAATAAGCGCCTTATACAATTACAATATACTGTTAGGCTATTCTAAAGCAGCTAAATTATAATATTATAAGTAGAACTATATATAGGGCTACTAAAACGCGTAACACATGTTAGAACGTTAACAGGTAAGAAAGCTAGGCTACCTAGAGAGGATATAATAAACTTTAATGTTCTCTTCTTGTAGCTTAACTATAGAATAGTAAGTAATAGTTTAAGTAAGGTTATGTAAATTAAAAAGATATCTATGTTGTTATATATAGTGTTAATAGTACAGAGTTAACTTTTATTATTTTAAAAGCTTATTACTAACTACGCTTTAAGTTAAATAGAGACTTATAAGGGAATTTATAGAGGTTCTCTACTTAATTATAGCCTATATCTACAGTCCTAAGAATAACAAACAAGCTAGCTGTAGTATATTACAACTCTTCTTTGCGCTAGAATACTAGTATTATATAGATATATAAGACACTTCTTATTAAATCCTAAGCAGGGTTAGAGTTAAAACTCCTGCTAGTTAACACCTTTGTTAACAGTTATCTTTTATAAGTAGATGCACAGAATCTAAGTATAGGCTTCCTTATTTAGCAGCGGGAACTTAATCTTCCTGTCTAGACAACTAGAACAAAGTAAAGCAGAATCTAAGATATTAACACAGTTAGTTATAGTAAGCACCTTAACATAGTTGTTAGATATAAAACTGTTAAGCTAGTTAAGAAGCTCTAATATAGTTTACTAAACTTCTTAGTTACTAGACTTCTTAGTGTTAAAATGTTTTATACTAACAGTATTAAGTTTGTTAATAAAGATAATTAAGAGTGCCTTCTCCTTAGCTAGAGTAAAATAGTTATAAACTAGCTTTGCTCTATCTTCTATAAACATCTGCAATAGTTATAGGCCTACTAGCTTAAAGAAGGTAGCGTTAGTCTAGGCAGCGTATACTTATATAAGGAGAGTCTTTCTAGTACTAGAAGAGCTGTATATTAGCATACCTGTATATATTAGTAAAATATTACAGAGTGTGTAACAGCACAAACGTACTCTTTAGTACCTTAATACTAATCTTCTTAAATTACTTAGCCTCCTTTATAGGCTAGACAACAGCCTTAACTAGCTCTTCTATTTACTTGTTTAGACTACTAATATCTGTGTACTTCTCTATTAGCTTCTTATTAACCTCTATAGCCTTTACTTAGCTGTTGTACTTAGTAGAGAGGGTGTCTAGTATAAGGTACAAATCCTTATTTACACTAATTAGATTACTAGGCTTAAGCTTCTTATAGTCTACTAGTCTAATAAGGGGCAGAAAGATAGTTTGTCTTGTAGACATCTAGATAACAGCTAACTTACCTACCTAGGTAGCGTCTAGATTAATATTTGCTCCCTTCTTAGCTACTTCTGCTGTAATATCTAGGTCTAGTATCTTAACAACATTACTAATAAGATATAGCAGCTACCTAAAGATTATTAGCCTAGTTCCTGCTACTTTTACCTGCTACGCCTATAACTTTAGATAGTAAGATATACCTATTATTCTTAATCTTATCTAGGTTGTTATTAGTCTTCTCTTTTATAGACGCTTTCTTATATATAAGCCTCTAGAACTTACTCTTTATAATACGCTTGTTATTCTTTAGTAACTATCTCTGTAACTTAATATCTTATATACTTAAGTTTATAATCTCCTTATTAAGCAGCTCCTTCTCTAGCTTAGCATCCTCTATTTCTGCGTTGCTATTAGCCTTCTTTCTATCCTTACTAGTATTGCTGTCTTTCTTCCTATTCTTATCCTTCTTCTCTTCCTTCTATTAGCGCTTAAGGTTGTTAAGATCCTTAAGTGTAGACCTAGTAGCAGTAGGAGGCAGAGTTAATGTTAGGTAATATAGGGTAAGAACAGAGTACTTATAAGATATGTAATGTTTAAGCAACTAAGAAAGGTGTTGCTAGCAGAAGGGTTAGGTTGTTAGGGTGTTAATGTAAAGCTATTTAAGAGGTAACTATTAGTAATAAATATAAAGCTCCCTAGATTACTCTAGTCTTAGTATGTTTAGAAGCTTCCTTATTAAGATAAATACTAACTATAAACCTTAAGAATAACTTTAAATTTAGCAGCTAAACTGTGCTTTTTACTAATAAAAATTTCTATAACCTCTAAACAATTTATTTCTGCGTGTCTTAAAGATTGTATCTTAAGCTACCTCCTTGTTAGTAGCCTTATAGTTTCTAATATTAGCATTTCTCTTATTTACAGAGAGTTTAGCTAGGTCTAGCACTATAATAAGTAAATAGGACCTAGTTTAGGGATATAAGGATATTATAAATTTTTTAAATATATTCCTTTAAACATATATAAGGCAGAGTACACGTAGAATACTTGCTCTAGGATAGCATATTATTATACCCTTATTAAATAAGAAAGATAGTAAAAATTAGATATAAGATATCCTCTAAACTAGAAAGCCTAATAATATAGCTAGTTTTCTGTATATAAAAGCACAACTAAGGTAGAAACAACTTAGGCAGGTATACAGGCCTACCTATTAAGAGGGTAGATACTAAAGTTTTAGAATAATAGGCCTATACGCACACGCTAAAATCCTTAGTACTTATAGCACTTCTAACTTATTAATACTTAATAAACAACTATTAAACTACTACTACATAACTACACTACTATAACTATTAATAACTACACTAGTAAAGCTAATCTATACTCCTAACTCTGTATACAGTACTATACTTTAATTACTATACAAACTAGCAATAATTATAATTAATTTAATAACTACTTACCTTACTGTAAGTAATAAGTAGAGATAGTAGCTAATTTTAGCACGTAGGTAAAACGCTAACTAGTTTTACATATTAAGCCTAAACTTTAGTATATACCCTCCTAGCAGCTCTACTAACAAGTAACTAGAACTTTAGTAGCTACCCCCTCTAGGTGCCCTATCTAAGGTTCTTAGAACTTTGTTGTTACCCCCTTCTAGTAGCCCTATACTAGTCTGTCTAAACCTAGCTAGGTGCCCTAACAGTAGTATACTATACTAGCACTTTCTTACTATATACTACTATTTAGTCCTAAGCGTTGTAATAGCTCCTCTAGTAGCAAAGGCTAAGTATTTAGAAGTGTTGCGTCTAGCTAAGCCTAATAGAAATAAACTACCCTCTAGTATTATATCCTAGCACAACTCTAGCTCTTCCTCTACACCTACCTCTAAGAGTGTAAATATAGAAAGCTATGTATAAGTATAATACGTTTTAATCTAATTATTAGCACTTACTAGTCTATAGACTCTTACTATTAGTAAAAGCTAGTTTAACTATCTCTAACCTTTTAGGTTAACTAAGCGTTAAACCTATTAACAACTTAGATATAGATATAAACATAGAACAGCCTAGTAATAAACTAGGCAGTGCTAAGAAGTATATATAAACTTTACTATATAGTAATGCAGACGCTAATATATAAGTAGGGTGCATACGCAAAAGTTAGGTACCTAGGCAATCCTAAGAGCCTTAGCGCCCTTCCTAGTTACTCCTAATAATAACTATAAGAAAAGGTAAGTTCTACCTATAGAGGGTACTTAACAAAGTTTACTAACTACCCCTATAAGCCCTCTAACTATTTAGACAACAAAGACGCTTTTAAGGACAATGTCCTAATTAATAAAATTACTAATAACAATAATACTATTAATAACTTAGATATACCCCTTATAGGCAACTTAGTTACCTGTAATATCTTAGAGACTATACTAAATAGCTAGTTCTTTATATTCTAGATTAATAACTCCTATAAGTTTATACAAGACATTCTATACACTAACTACTCCTACTTACTATTCCTCTACCTAGAACATAAGTAAGTTATAACTGTGTTTAACAGTGTTTAGAGCTATATAGATGTAATAAAGAAGTCTGCTATACTTTCTAAGGTTATTAAAGTTCTTAAAGATTAGGACCTAATTACGCTAGTTACTAGTAACCTAAAGAATTTTTTAGATATTATATATTAGGCGCGTTTTCTTTGTATTCTAAAGAGCAAATTTGCTATAGGTATAGAATCTCTTTTCTACAGTTTAAACATCTAAACTACAGAAGCTATATATAGTGTACTGTAGGTTTTTAGCAAAGTTATTGCTAGGCTATACTATAACAATAAATATATTTAGGTAAAAAGAGACTTAGCAGTGCTAGAGAAGAAAGCTATACTGTAAAAGCTTATATCCTAGATCTAGAATAGCACATCTAGTATTAAGAGCAAGAAATCTACTTATAAGGTTTTATTAATCTAAGCTAAGCTTCTACAAACTATACTTATATCTGTTTAGAGGCAGCTTTACAAATATATATCTAAGTATTACTACCTTAAAGAAGATAATAGGGAGGATAACACTCTAACGCCTATAGATATAGATTAAGAAATTGCGATTAATAGCTCTAGCAATAAATTAAACAATAGTAAGTGCCTTAACCTAGGGGTTAGGTATTAAACTTTACTAACTTCTCCCCCTTAGATAATATCTAGCCTCTTCCTAAGCTAATTAACAGTAAGAGTAAATAGAAGATTATTAATTCCTATATTAATAATATAAAAGAAGTTAAGACTAAGAACTTATTAGACTTATATTAGCAGCAGCGTCTTTATAAGTAAGCTTAAAATCTTATTTTGCATATAAGAAACCTCTGTAAGAAGCAGGCTCCTTTAAGAGCGTATCTCTAGAATCTTTAAGTCCTATACTACAGTATAATACACTATCTAGACAATATTAAGATAATACTAATACAGAATAAAAAGCTTAACTCTATTAAGCAGGTAGTATTAATTAACTATAAGTAACTAAAGGTCTCTATATTATAGTTGTCTAGAGTAACTATAGAAACTGTTAAAACTAACACAAGTAGCTAAGAAGTACAGGATGTTCTCTAGTAGGAAGAGAAGGTTAGCGCTAATCTTATTACTACCTAATAAGATAAGGCCTGCATAAATATAAAAGGTAAAGAAGGTAAGGTTAAACTACCTCCTGTAGATATAGTTACTCTCTCTATAGTAGTAAGTTTAGTTTATAACACTAGCGTAAGCATCTTTAAAGACTATAAATTAAGCTCTGCTTTTGCCTCTAGCTATATTAGCGCTGCCTGTTAAGAGGCTAAGATTCTTAACCTTAAGCAGAAGTTAATACTAGGAATAACTAAACCCCTATAATAGTAGCAAGTTATTAGTATAAAATAGGCGTTAGATCTTCTAAAACCTATTTACAGCAGTATTATTACTAATTAGATTAGCCTTAGAAAGATAATCTAAGTTGCTAGTATCTTCTATAAGGTATATCTACTAGGTTACCTGTTAAACTTTAATACCTACCCTCTACAGCTATATATAAAGCATTGCTAATAACTATTAAACAGACTATTAAGGAGTATAAGGACTATAATAATAAGTTAAATTAAGACCTATACAAAGGCCTTATAAGCATTAATTAACTAAACAGAGACTCTAAGCATCCTAGTAACCTTACTTAACCTTCTCTATATATTACCTCTAAGAGCCTATACTACTAAATAGCTACTAAATTTAGCATGTTTAGTACTAAAGCCTGTGTTATCCTTATTAGAGGTAACGCTACATAGTTAAACAGTAAGTATAAGGTAATAGAGGTGTTCTCTAACACTAAGTCCTACGTTTAGAATATAGAACGCGCAGCTAATATACGTATTATATTTATTATCTTATATAATAAGTTATCTAAAGACTATAGCTCTAAACTCTTTTAGCAAAACGTTAAAACAGATTTACCTAAATACTGTAAATACCTTAGTGTTCTAGCGTACTTATTTAACCTATCTAAGTATTTAGAGAATATATCTAAGCTGCCTAATAACTGCTCTACTAGGTTTAGAGTTAGGTTCTTTAAAGGCTAATTTGCCAATATTTTCTACAACAAAGTATAGGACTATATCTGTAATTTTACAGCCTATTAGCAAATAATCTGCTAGCTAAAGCTATGCTAACTTATTCTTATATTAGGGTATCTAGCACCTTATAGTATAACTAACTTTAAGTTATATCTAAAGCTCTTAGAGCACCTAGAGCTTCTTATATAATTAAAAGTAGAAAACTCTCCTAACTATAGGTATAGCTGCACTAACCCTTATACGCTCTCTAACAACAGCCTATTATAGGTACCTATCTTAATAGGGGGTTAGTGTTAAAC
>SATZ01000645.1:0-18182 GCA_004335205.1 Ascochyta viciae-villosae | reverse complement strand
TTAACCTCTAAGCAAGAGCTTAGAGGTAAAGTAACTCTATATTTTAATTCTAGAACTAGCCTAGTTTAAGATTAAGACATATAAGTTGCAGATACTAAGTAGGGTAATTACAAGGCTAGTAATTGCCTAGAAGTCTGCCTAGATTAACCTAACAATATTAGATTACTAACACTAGAACAGACTCCTAAACTAACTAATCTAGGAACAGGGGTACTAGTGTTACATAATTAGGATAATTATTTAGGGATAAACAGTTAATAGGAAGTTAACATGCCTATAAGAGCTAACCTATTGCGTCTTAGTAATTAGATAGGATTACGTAAGTTAAGGTAGGAGCGCCTAACTAGTTCTAATACCTGCTCTGCTAGCGCTGCTTCTGCTGCTTTAGATAGGATAAAGAATACACTAACACAAAGAACAAGTAAAAGGATTAGAAGCTAACAGCTAGAAATAAATTAACTAGCTAACGTTTATTTACAACTCTAAAGAAGAAAGGATTATACTAATTAACTAGGGGGTACTAGTTAAAGGAGTGTTAATGTATTAATTGCAAATCTAATAAATAATCTAATTAACAACTTTAAAGACACGTTTCTTATAGGAACACACTAGGCCTAGGATAAATAATCTAGTTATAAAACACTTAACTTAGTAGTTATAGCAGCTACACTAAGCATAAAAACTAATCTATTAACATAATCTTTACAAATATATTAAGATAATCTTTCTCTACTGCTTAGTACCTAGAAACAGCTTCTGTAATATCTTATAAAACTGTTGCTTATAGACACTTTAAGGAAGAAGATTAATTAGATAATAAAGAAAGGAACATAGACAGAGATACTAAGATTAGACATAAACAATTAGCTATTACTACTAAAATAGGTGTAGACGTATAAGTTTAATAAAGATAGCTACTTTATTAAGTGTAAAGCCTGTATTATTGTAAGAAGGGATCTGTAAGAAACAGATTCTCTATAATTAATATATGCAGCAACTCTTACAGTAAAGTTACTCTAAGCATTAATAGCAATTGCAGCTTAGTTTAATCTAGAAATTATGTAGTACAACATTATTAGAGTATTCCTTAACGCTTTAATTACTATAGAAAACCTAGTACTATATAACATGCTAGAAGGATTTTAGAAGACTAGATACTGTATTAGACTTAATTAAGCACCTTATAGATTAAGAGAATTACTACTCCTTTAGTATAAGGAATTCTCTAACTCCCTTTAATTAATTAGTTTAGAGTTAAGCAAGGAAGAGCCTTACCTATTCTTTAACAAAAGTTATAGGATTATTGTACTTTTCTACGTTAATAATATACTTCTACTCTATCCTAAGGTATATAAACAAGAAGCAAAGCTCCTTTAAAAGAAGATTATAGATAAATACAAAATCTAAGATTAAGGACTAGTAAAATAGTTCCTAGAGATTAGAGTAATCTAAGACAGAAACCTTAGGACTATTACGCTTTTGCACAACGCCTATATTAATAAGATTACTAAGAAGTTTAATCTTAGCACAGGCTCCTTTCTACCTATACCTCTACTATCTAAAGATTTAATTAAAAACACTAGAGAGGCATCTAAGAAGAAGATTAAAGAATACTAAGAAAAGGTTAGATTAGTCCTCTACACAGCAATTGTGCTTTAACCTAATATTACTTTCTTAGTCTCTAAGTTATCTTACTTTCTAACTAAGCTAAGTAATTAACACTAAAAAGCTGTTAACAGGGTTATTATATATCTGTACAGAACAAGATTTTAAGAGATTTAATACAGAAACTATAATAGATTAGAACTAATAATCTGCAGAGATACTTTATTTGCTAATAATCTAGAAACTTAAAGATTATCCTATAGCTACCTAATTATATTGTTTAGAGGACCTATACTATAGAAAGCAATAAGGCAAAGCACTGTTACTATATTAACAACAGAAGCTAAATTACTAGCCCTAGAGCATGTTTTAAAAGAGACAATTGTAATTAAACAGTTCTTTAATAAATTACAACTTAAGATTAGTAATACCTAGACTATATAGTGTAATAACCTATAAACTATTCAACTAGTAGTAGGTGTAAACAAAAGGATTATAACTAGACTCTAATATGTAGATATTTAAAACATGTAGTTAAGACAGGAGTATGTAAGAGGCATAATACAGATTAGTTATCTAGACACTAACAGCATACTAGCTAACAGATTAACAAAATTGCTTACTTATCAGCAGTTTAATAAGTTTAAACAACTAATTAATCTGTATAACAGGAGCAAACAATTAAAAGTAAAAGCTAGAACAGAAGAAATAAAGGTTATTAGAGTAGATTAATCTAGAAGTATAATATCCTACACACTAAAAACACTAGGCAGAATCTACTTCTATTTATAAGTTAATTAAGAGGATTAATTAATTGTTAGTATGTTATAAAGACAGAACGTTTATTAAACTCTAATTAGATTAACACATCTATAATAGACTAAGTAAAACATACACCTAATCTACACAGCTAAGGATTACTTAATAAGGAGAGGTCTTAGCACTAAGAGGATTAACATACTAATTGTTTTAACTAAAGCTCTAATTATAAGCATAGCAAAGATTATAGGGTTTTACTGCAGGATAGAATAGACAGCTAATTAAACAATAATTAGGGCTGTAGAATAATTCTAATCTAGGAAGGGCATAATTAGGGCTGTAGAATAATTCTAATCTAGGAAGGGCATACTAACCTAAAGGGTGTCTACTACTGCTACAGAGTTAATTAGGATTACTAGTAGAGGTACTACTAGACTAAGACAGATTATAATTAGGCAGGCTTAATCTATAAAGTTTACTCCTTAACAATCTCTCCTTACTATATATACTCTTACTTACATAAGTAGGAGTAGGCAGAGCACTGCTCTAAGGATTAGTAATAAATAGATTACTATTAGACTAATTAGGTTAAGTTTGCTGTATAACTGCCTGTAGAGTAGATAATAGCAAAGTAGCAGCAGGTAGATTAGTCTAAGTAGGACCTTAAGTTGTAGTAACTAGAGCATAGAAGAGCAGAACAGTTATAGTAATTAGAGCACAGAAAGGCAAAATAGCAGTTAAGATTAGAGCAGGTAGTAAGATTAAAGAAGAAGACGCAAGTGTCTGCAGACTATTCTCTAAAGTAGTAGCAAGAATCTAATCTACAAGAGGTATACCTCTAGTTATGTTATAGTTATTATTTAAGCCTAGCTAGAGTAAGTTAATATTTAGATTAATTACAACCTAGGTATTAGTAATCTTCTAATCCTTCTTTAATACCTTTGCCTTCTAATCCTTTTTTACGTCTAAAGTCTTCTTCTCTATCTTAGCCTATTTAATAAGCTTAAACAGAGTATAAAAGGCAGATCTCTATAATTTCTAGATTAGTTAGGTATAATTAACAAAGTCTAGGATTAACACTTATATAGCTCTTGTTATTAGTATAGGCCTTAGATACCTGTTTAGCAGGTTCTTAAAAAGCAGTACAACTACAACCTAATTAGTAATAAGAATAATTAGAGATTAAAACCTCTTTTACTTACAGAGGTAAACAAGGATAAGTATAACACTTAACACAGCGCTTACTGCTGTACTTAGAGTCTAACAAATTTAGACAATTATAGCATAGACTATTGCTAGTACTACTAATTAGGTAATAAATACACCTATTGCAAGGATACTTACAAAGTAGACTAATTGTAATCCTGTTTAATAAATTGTTAATCTAATTTTCTGTAATTATCTTTCTTAGTCTAAAAGGCATTAAACTTGTTGCGTAGATTAAACAGCGCCTAATTATTAACCTATAATTAATTGTACTTACTACTCTTACTCTCTTAATTATTAGACAACTTAATTGCTGTGCTAGAAGATTAGCCTAATTAAGAAGGTGTAGGAGTAATTAGATTAGCTACAGCACTACGCTCTTTCTTAACCTTCTTTAAACTAGGCTTAGCAAGAGCGCTTAAGGCACTTACTTAGCGTTTTGCAGAAGTCTTGTTTAACGTCTTTAATCTTGTCTTTGCTAGAGTAGTTAGCACAGATTATATGCCTTTCTTACTACTACCTTACATGCCTTTAGGCAGCATGTTATTGTTAATTACGCTGTAAGTATATTAATTAACATCCTAAAATTAGGATTAGCAACTGTGTAGAAAAATAAGGATTAATCTTATACTGTAAGAAGGTTAGTATTAGGTAAGCAACTTACTAATAGAGAGTATAGAGATAAGGAGTTAAAACTTAACATGTTTTTGTTGTTGTTTTATACGTAGTTGTTTAGTAGTTAACCTAATTAGGCAGCTATTTCTAGACCCTAATTATTAAGCAACTGCGCGTGCAATTAATCTAATTAGATAACTAATAAGGAGAACTAGAGAGATAACAAACCTATAAGATTAGAAACACTAATTATAGACTAGCGCTTCTAGAAGGTATGTTGCAGTAAAGGTTACATATTATATAAGTGCTAGATTAGAACATATAGCCTATTATAGATTATTACAGAACCTAATTCTAGAGTACAATCTCCTTCTCTAGAACACTTAGAGATTAATCCTAATACTACAGGTATGTAGATATAATCTTTTACTACAATAATAATATAAGGAACTTAATTACCTCTTTTACTTATTAATTACTCTTTCTAGTTCTCTTAGCTCTAACATCTAGTTACTCTTCTTTATAGTAATAGTCTAGAGTTTCTACTAAGAGTGCTTCTTAAGCAGAAAGTCCTTATACTACTTATCTAAAAAGTCCTAGAACTAAGCAGTTATACCTGTTAGGTTATAGTCCTTCTATAATAAGCTAACCTACGCAGCTTATTCTTCTAGCCTATTAAATATATAGGTAACTCTTAGAATAGCTTCTTAGTCTTCTATAGACCTTAGCTTGTTCTTTATTTAAGACTTAAACATCCTATACACTTACTAGTTACTACTAAACTTACTTATATTAAGTAACTTTATAGCCTTACTTAGCTTATTATTCTTTACCTACATAGAGTTAGACAGTATTATACTATACTTTAGCAGTCTTATAGATACAACGTAGGCTTAGAGCTAGGCCTTAACTAGCCTTTATATAGTTTTACCTATATCTTCCTATTATAGGTTCTAGTTAGACTCTGTAGCAGAGTAGGCCTTATTATTAGTTATAGTTACTACTACCTTAAGTAGAGTTGCCTATAATAGGTAGGTAGTTAGGCGTTCTAGTATTTGGCTAGTAGCTTCTTTAACTTTTCTTTAGGTACTAATATAGTAGTAAGGTTCTAGAATTTAGTTCTAATATTTAATTAATTATTATTACTAGTATACAGCTTAATACTATACTCTTCTAAACGCTTAGTAGTGTTAGTAAATATCTTGCTTATTAATTCTTATTTTAGTAATTAAATCTAATTGTAAGGAGCTAACTTCTAAGGAAATTTTGCTAGTAGAAAACAGGACAGATTTAACAGGGAACAGCTTCTAGAATAGAAGTTACAGAGTTTTTATAACTCTATTCTAGATATATTAGCTCTATAGTAGGGCTATAGTCTATACTAGAGAGTGTAAGCTATAGTAATGCTAAGGCAGTGTACACTAAGAAGCTAGCACCTAGGCCTAGCCTGTTATACTTAGAGATTTCTAATTTTTAAGCTACTAGGTCTAACTATCTCTCTTTCTTTAAGAGGGGTAACCTAGCTGCTCTTTAATAGTCTGTAAGTTTATTATCTCTTTAAAAGAATTTTCTCTTTATTCTAGAACTTCTTAAGAGTATTAAAGAAAATACATACTTTAGGCTTTTATACGTCCTCTTTATTGCTATATCTAGTCTACTTTCTATAGTATAGCTATTATTCTTTATTATCTTAGCTTCTTTTAATAATTCTTTCTATATTCTATACATTGTTACTAAAGGTAAAGAGTATGTTTATAATCTAGTAATCTAGGTATAGAATTAACTCTGTAGAATTAAAAGGTTCTAAGAAGAACGTATAGAACACTAGATAGATACTCTTTAAGCTAGGCAGGTCTACTTTAGATAATATTAGCTTAATCTAGGCTACTATATACTCTAGTCTAATATACTTCTAATCTATTTTCTACTTTAGCATTATAGACTTTATATAGTAATTTAAGACTATAACTTTGTCTTCTATACTAAAAGACATTAGTAGCCTACTCTTGTTTTAATATGCCTTCTAGTATATATTTATAGTAAGTATTTTCTTCTTACACTTTCTTTATAATGTAAGTACCTTAGTTATAACTTATAACTCTAGAGGTAGTTCTCTCTACCTAAGAGGTATACTAGGCTAATCTGCTTCTCTAGGAGCTATTCTGTAGTTAACTTCAAACAGAGTAGTTCTTATAGTAGTATAGAGGCTATTATTATATACAAACTCTATAACTAAGATTTATATTACCTAATTATTCTGCTCTAGAGAGTAGTAATACCTTAGGTACTACTTTAGAGTTTAATTCTGTCTTTTTATCTATCTATTAGTTTGTAGATAATAAGTAGATAATAATACTCTTCTAGAGTTTAAATAGTATTAGAAGATTTACTAGTAACCTGTATTTATTAGGAGACCTTAATCTAAGATACTTTATTTTAGAACTCTATAGAGTTAAATTACTTCTCTTATCTAGGCCTATATAAGGTTAACCTTTATCCTAATCCTCTCTTACTAGAATATAGTATACTATCTTTGTTAACAAGTATATAATTGTAAGTATTATATTATAAACTACTCTAGTAAGCTTACTTAGAGGTAACTTTGTAAGAAACTCTATTAAAACTTCTTTCTATAGCTTATCTAGTAGCAGCAAAGGTATAAGCAATCTATATAGACTATGTGTTGCAACGTTACTAAACGCTAGATCTACCTACTAGAAGTTTACTCTACCTAGATCTACTCTACCTAAGGTTAGGCTAACTTACTAATAGATTTAAATCTCTTCTTGCTTATACTACGTATGCAACGCGTTAATTGCTTATATTAGGTATACTAAGCAATTAACTAATAGGAGCACAGGACGCTTAATAAGCATATAAATAGTAACCTAAGTAGACACCTACATATAAATTAATAATCTATCTCCTACTTATTCCTAAGCTAGTTATCTAAACAACAGTTATAAGCCTAGCTTTTTAAGACTAGAACAATCTCCCTCTGCGTACTTAGCTAGGATATACTACTTAGTAACTACTTTTCTTATATCTTTACAACCTAATTAATTTATATAATAACTAACACTCTAATCTCTAAGAGAGCTTAAACGCTTACTAATTAATCCTAATAGCTAGGATAGTATATCTAACTCTAATTCTATGCTATAAGTAAGAGAATAGGGAAGTAGGTTAATCTATTAGCTAAGGACGCAATCCTAATCTACAAAGCTAAGCTCTAGCAGCTAGAGCTACTTAGCTCTATAACCTTAGACAATGCTAACCTATATAAGATACAGATTGTAGAGTATAGAGCTGAATTAAGTAACTAGGCCTTCTAGTCTGCGCGCTTGCAGAACCTATAGACCTAGGTTAACTCTATAGTAGATCTAGTAATTATAACTCTAGCTATAATAACACTTATTAAAGAAAAGAAGTTAACTCTCTAAGTCCTAATTAAAGTACTAAAGAAGAAGCTAGCTCTATCTAATACTAGTAAGAAGAATTTAGTACGCGTATAGTACTAAGCTTATCTTTAGAAGGCTAGGCAGAGACAGCAGAATCCTAAGAAGTAGTACTAGAAGTAGAACCTTCTGTATAGTAAGGCTAAAGCTCTTAAAATTAATAACGTAGAAAGCAAGCTTACAGTATATAACTTCTTAGACTTATTAACAAAGATTATACTAGACTAGTCTAGAGCTATACAACAGTCTATTATCTAGAGCTTAGTACTAGGTAAAACACTACTTAGTCTAGATAAAGTTAGCAGAGTGTATTTAAGTCTCTTTTAGGAGTACTCTGTTTAAGCTCTCTATAGCTTAGGCAGAGTGTTTACTACTAGAGGTTAACTAGCTTAGACATAGTTATCATTATTAAACAACTAATCTAACTAAGAGAAGATTAACTGCCTATGTAGATAATTACACTTCTAGAAGCTAATTAACTATAACCTGTTAGAGGGAGCTCTTATAGGTAAACTATTTACCTCTAGTAATTAAGTTAAGAAAGAGATTCTAAAACGCCTTAACAAATCTAAGTATAAGGACTAGAAGAACAACATTATTAAAAAGGGATAGATAAAGAATAGTAACAATGCTATAATAAGCAGTAATAACTACTTAGGGTTAATTACAGCAGCACTAATAGATTCTAGCTTAAAAGTACCTTAATCTATAGAGCACAGGATCTACTTAACTATAGATTTTAACGCTTATCCCTTGTTAAACAGTACTATCCTTAACAACAGAGCAGTACTCTACTTAGTTAACAAGCTTAAGCTTATTAATCCTACTACTTTCTAGAAAGCTAAGAAGCTTACTTGTGTAGAGGCTAGCACCTAGTCCTTCCTAATCCTAGGAATTAGCACTAGAGTAATTAAGAAAGTACTATATAAGAAGACTAGAAAACGTATAAAAGACCTAATTCTTTACAATATTGCTGTAGTAGAGGGATTTTACGTTAATATAGTGTTAGAAGCCTAATTAAAGAAGGCAGGTATATAGTACTTAGAATTAGATTTAACACTATGTATTAGCTTATTATAGAAGAGCGTTGTACTAGCTACTTTAACGTGCTATTATAACTTTACTTTTATAGAATACAAGCTACTGTTAATCTATTTAGTTATAATAAGCGTAACTCTATCTACTTAGAAGCTTAGATTATAGACTGCCTACTCTAGATCTAATAATAAGGATCTATAGCACGCCTAAGCAGAGTATCTAGGTTCTACAGCACTCTAGGCACTTATAAAGAACGCCTAAAACGTTAGAATTAACAGAACCTTATATTAGCAGTGTAAGCACTATGCTATAACCTATACTAGCTAAGTTATATCTAAGAGGCTAAAGGAACAATCTCTTTAGCTATACTAGCAGATTGCATAGGATCTCTTTAATATACCTAAGGATTATCTAGAAGAGGTATAGATATTGCTAATTAAAGATAAGTATAGTAGGAAGATCTATACCTACCTAATCTATGCTAAGTTATTAGATAATTTTATAAGGGTATTTAAAAAGTTTACAAACGTTCTATGTATACGTTATAAGCTCTATTTATCTATAATTCTCTAGAATAATAATATTACTACACTACCTTAGTGTAGCTAATTACAATTTAGTGTATAGGCAGAGAATTATAGTATAGGGATCTAGAGCACCCTAACGTATACACACTAGCTAAATAGAAGAACAGAAAGAGCTAAGTAGGAGATTATTACTAAGTTAATTAAGATAAAAAGCAGGGCTAACCTACTAGCTAAGCTCTAGCTAGAGGTAGTAGCAGCAGCTACGTAGTTATACAACATAAGCCTATCTTATAGCTAAGAGATAATTGCTCCTAACACAGTATTAGATAATTAGTTTAGGCAGTACTTTAAGTACTATTAACTAGAGCAAATCTATTACTACTTAGTAGATCTCTAGCTAGATTAGAGTAGAATTTACGCCTATAGATACTAAGCATATCCCCTAAACAGAGAACAAGCAGCTAGGCGTAATAAGTAGGGGTTTAAAGTAACTCTAAGAGGCTATATTAGATATCTAGTAGGATACAGAGTGTCTAATATATACAGGATATAGATCTCTAAGCTTAATTAGGTTATAACTACACATAACGTTACTTTTAATAAGAGCTTATTCTATAAGAATAAGGAAGCAGTAGAGTACTAATAAGAAGAGCTTAAGTTAATTATAGATCTATTATATAAGAATAAGGTTAGAGATGTAAGAGAAGCGTTTAAAAACATTTTTAATTAGCTCTACGCAGCAGCCTATAAGCAGGCAGGTACTAAAGATCTAGGTTACTCTTAGCAGCAGCTAGAGGGTAAGGATCTAAGAGATAATAATTAACTGCCTAGCTAGCTAGTAGATTATACTAAATAAGGAGAATCTCCTATATAAGTAACAAACAAGGCTAGTAAGTAATAGAGAATCTAGAGTATTTAGGCCTAAGAACACTAAAGCTTATACCTAAGCCTAGCGTTGCACACTCTAGTAGCTTCTAGAAAGAGTACTTACTTAGAGGAGCAAGCCTGCTAAGGGGAGTAAGATTAGAAAGATCTAAGCAATATAACACTGCACTTATATACTCTAAGAGCGCTGCTTCTGCAGCTCTAGGTGTTAAAGGCAATATAGCTACTATAGAAGACTTAGATTAATTAAAGGCAGCACTAATCCTAAGTTTATAACTAGTAGGAAGAAGTAGAAGGTTACGCTATCTAGATCTAGAGGATTCTAGAAGTAACATACTAGACGCTTACTTTCTCTTATATAACTGCTAGATAAATTATAGAGAGAGCTACCTATTAGATAAGTTAATCCTATTAGGATTAACTAGTACTAAGCTTAAAACAGTACATGCTGTAATATAAGCATTAGTAGAAAAGTAGAAGTAATAACTAGTCTTAAGCTAAGCTTAATAGCTATACAGAGACTAACTTCCTAACCCTCTATAATAATAGAAAGATCTACTCTCTTACTTATATAGGCAGCTAGTTAAGGAAGCTATAGGTAAAGAGATTACTACTCTGCACAACGCAGGCACCTATAAAGTAATTAATTTACTTACTAGAGATAATAAGCTACTACTACTTAAATAGGTGTTTATATACAAACTAGATTAGAATAGCTACTTTCTTAAGTGTAAAGCTAGGATAGTAGTATATAGAGATCTCTAAGTTATTAACATAATCTAGTCTACCTATAGAGTAACGCTTACTACTAGGTCTTTTAGGACTGTTATAGCAATTATAGCTAAATTTAACTTAGAAATTATACAGTATAATATTATTAGAGCCTTCTTACACGTCTACAGGAATTACTAGCTAGTAGTAACCTATAAGCTACTAGATAGGTATAAGATACCTAGAAAATGCGTTTAACTAAAATAAGCACTGTATAAGTTAAAGGACTTACTTCTTCTATAGTATAAGGAGCTCTCTTAAATACTAAGAGTAACTAGACTTATAGCATCTAAAGAAGAGCCTTACTTATTCTTTAGCAGTAATTGCTAGATACTACTACTCTTCTACGTTAATAATATACTAGTAATATACTACTCTACTTAGATTGCTAAGGCAAAGCATATTATTAACATAATTATAGCAGCCTATACAATTAAAGAGCGTAGTCTAGTATAATAGTTTCTTAATATTAAAGTACTTAGGAACTAGGAACAGCAGAGAATAACGCCTGTTTATAACAAGTATATTAACAAAATTGCTAAGAAGTTTAACCTTAATAAAACTAGACTCTTTTTATATACTCTGCTTCTTACTATAGATCTAGTAAAGAGCACTAGAGAAGCTACTAGGCAGGAGATTAACAGCTATTAGGAAAGAGTTAGATTAGTGCTATACACTGCAATTATACTATAGCTAGATATAGCGTTTACAGCAGCTAAACTATCTCTATACCTTACTAATCTAAGTAGGAAGCCTTTTAAAGCAGTATACTAGACAATTATCTACTTATACTATACTAGGTATTAGTTAATCTAGTATAGCAGGCACAGTAGAGCTAAGCTGCTTATTTATAGTAAAATGTTATTTGCTAATAATGTTAAGACTTAGTAATTATCCTATAGATACCTTATAATGCTCTTTAGTAGGCTAATAGTATAGAAGGCATCCTAGTAGGCTACTATTACTACCTCTACTACTAAGGCAAAGCTCTTAGCACTTAAGTACGTTGCTAAAGAGACTATAGTGCTTAAACAGCTATTTACTAAGCTTACACTAATCCTAGGAGCTACCTAGATAATCTTCTATAACAACTAGCAAATAATTAGGCTAGTAGTTAGAGAGAATAAGCGTATAACAACACAGCTGCGCTATATAGACATATAAAACATGTAGTTACAACAAGAGTATACTGCAGGTATGTTTAAAGTGCTCTACCTCTCTACTAATAGTATACTAGTAGATAGATTAATAAAAAATCTATTAAGGCAACAGTTTAAGAGGTTTAGAGACTAGCTTAATCTTAAGGATATAATTATAGCAGTTATAGAAGAGTAAGGCATAGGTATATATATAGATTAGAAGAGAGAACAGAGTATTATTAAAGAGTAAAGCTCTATAGCCTTAGGCCTAATCTAAACAGAGAGGAGTTTACTAACAAACTTATTAATAAGACTATTAATAAGCTTAACAGCTTGCTTCTTATAGCGCTTGCCTTGTGCGTAGACCTTATCCTTATTAGTAGTAGTATTAGTAGTAGAAGCAGGAGTAGTAGGTATAGGCAGAGGCAGCTTAGGAGAGGAAAACAGTAGCAGAGGAGAGCTATAAGCAGTAACTATAATCTTAGTAACTACTAATACTATATAGAACTTAGTTCTTAATTTCTTAAGAGCTAAGTCTGTAGGCAGTAGATTATGCTATACAGCTACTAGGAGCTTATAGGCCTTAAGAAGGGCAAGTAGAAGGCTATATATATTAGCTAGTAATAAATAGATAGGGGAGTAGGAAGATCTTACTAGAGGTTGCAGTTATGCCTAGAAGCGCGACACTAGCAGTAAGAGCTACTACCTAAGTAATTATAGCACTTACTGTTTAAATAACTAGCTAAGATACTATTAATACACTCTAGGTATAACTCCTAACACTAGGTTGTTTTAGCACTATAGGTGCTAGAGGCAGAAGCATAAAGTAGAGATAATATCTACTCTTTCTTATTACCTAAAGGTGTGTAAGGCAGTAAGAGTAAGCGCAGAGGCAGGAGCAAGGCAGAGCATAAGCGTAAGCAAGGCAGTACAGAGAAGAAGGAGTGTAGTAGTAGTAACAACAATAACAGCAGCAGCAGAGACAGCTAGTAAGGTAGCAAGCCTAGAAGAGAAGCTAGCAGTAAGCTTAGAGAGCTTAGAGGTAGTAAGGCAGTAAGCAAGACAGAGCGCCTATAAGAAGATTAGGCAGTAGATATAGCAGTAGTGTACGCCTTCTATATAGCAGAATATTTCTATAGGTATTAGTGTTTAAGTAATAAATATAAGTGCAGATTAATTAGAGGAGTACTAACCTTAACTATAGCATAGAGTTATACTAAAACAGAAGGTAAGATAAGTAATAGATTAGTGTTGTAGAAAGCTTACTTACTAACTTCTTAGTATATATAATATACGCCTTAACAAAAACAAGCATAAGCTTCTAAACAGGCAAGTCTTATATGCTTAACTTACTTAGAAGGTATATTATAATGTTACTAAACGCTAGATCTACCTACTAGAAGCTTAGCTTACCTAGACCTACTCTATCTAAGGTTAGGCTAACTTACTAATAGATTTAAATCTCTTCTTGCTTATACTACGTATATAACGCGTTTATTGCTTATATTAGGTATACTAAGCAATTAACTAATAAGAACACAGAACGCTTAATAAGTATATAAATAGTAACCTAAGTAGACACCTACATATATTTTAATAATCTATCTCCTACTTATTCCTAAGCTAGTTATCTAGACACTATTATAGTTAGTTATTACAGTTCTATACTAACTATTTACTTAGAATTAATCCTAGGCTTTCTAAGAAAAATATATATACTAAGACTAATTCTTTAACTATATAGTATATATAAGAAGCTAACCTCTAAGAGAATTTGCTAGTAAAATACAAGATAAATTTAATAGAGAACAACCTTTAGAACAGAGCTTGCAGAGTTTTTATAACTTTGTTTTAAACATATTAGCTCTATAGTAGAGCTCTAGTCTATACTAAAAAGTATAAGCTAGAGTAGTGCTAAGGCAGTGTACACTAAGAAGCTAGCACCTAGGCCTAGCCTATTATAGTACCTCTCTACTTATTTTTTGTTTATTAGCACACGCCTTAGTTAAAACAACTCTATTACTTACTCTCTACTTTCTACACTCTCTATTACACTATATTTTAAGTCTACGTACCTTCCTCTTATAATCCTACTATAATCTAATTACTTAACTACTCTACTCTGCTTAATTTTAATAATATCGCCTTTTAGATTACTAACTGCGTTATGTTCTCTTAAGAAGGTGTAAGGTAAGTAAGTAAGTTACTCTATCTTTACCTATAGTTTGCCTATTTACTTACTCTTTTACCTTACTTAGGCCTATAGCGCTGCTCTTATAGATGCTACCCCTTCTACTACTTACTTAGCTAAGAAGGCAAGGCTTATAACAGAACATATTATACTTAAGAATAAGAAGATTAAGAAAGCCTTTAATAATATTCTAGCTAATAATTAAGCTAGAGTTTCTAGTAAGTAGTCTCTGTATACCTAATACGCTAGCAGCTATAAAGATTCTAAGGTCTATAGTAACTACGCGTTGTCTAAACAGGTCTGCAGCTTTACTACTAGTAGCTCCTTAACTAGCTGCGCTTTCTATATTCTTAGCTATGCTTACTACTATAAGGTAAGTTTCTACTTCTTATTTCTTAGTATTCTCTTCTTTACCTAACTATCTGCTAGGCTCTATATAAGACTTAAAAGACTCTAAATAAGTACTGTATGTTTTTATAATATGCTAAAAGTAACTCTATAAACCTTATAAATATTATTAAGCCTATCTAAGCAGACTTTAAGAAGTATAAAGATCTTTCTTATTATACTAACCTTATATTCTAGCTTAAGACCTGCTTATCTGCTACTAGTAGTAAGGCTAAGCAGTCTAAGTATAAGGCTAAGGTTAATAAGGTTAAAGCTTATCTCTTTACTGTTATAGTCTTTGCAGAGTGCACTACTATTACTACTAAGAAGGTAGTAGTCTAGATTAAGACTCTAGTAAGTTATTTCCCTCTTTTCTTACCTATTTTCTAGAGTATTTACTAATTTCTTACTTAATATAGCTTACTATTAACTTAACACTGCTTATATACTTTACCTACTTTAAGAATACTCTCTGTATGTATCTTAAGATCTCCTTTGCTACTAGACATAAGGACTTTGTCTAAATACTTATTAAGGATATTACTAACGCTGCTATAGGTAATAGGGACAATAGTAGCAGTAAAGGTTCTACTAAGAGTAGTGCTTAGGTCTTCTTTTATCTGCAGCGTTTAGGATTTTCTAGCTAGATAATACAGAGGCGTATAGCTCTTTTTCCTTTATAACAATATAGCCTCTATCTAGAGTAGCTATCCTTTAGAATAGACTAATACAATAAATAATCTTCTTAACAAATTAGTACTGTTTCTCTTTACTTATACCTATTTCCTCTTCCTTTTCTTCTCTCTCTCTCTCTCTATTAGGAGTAAGAGCGTTAGTTATACCCCTCTAGAGATTCTAACTAGAATCCTAAAGGCAAGTTTCTATTCTTATCTCTTCTATCTCTTATTACACGCAGCTATCTGTTTAAGGCTTCTAGAGTTTTATAAACATCTTCTCTTTCTTATATTTTGCTAGCGTAGCCTTTCTATTATACTAGGTATTTATATCTTCTACTTCCTCTTCTAGAGTATTGTTCTCTACAGATAGAATTAACTTTCTACTCTTTAGAAAACGTACTATTATTATAAGTAAACAGGAGACTAGGCTAAGAGTTGTTGTTTAATTGTTTGTAGAGGGGATTCTGTAGGTATAACTTAAGCTAGTTAATAAAGAAAACAAAGTAGACTTTACTATTAACATCTAGTTTAACATTGTATAAAGAGAAAACTTCTATAACTATAAACCTCTAGTTCTTCTAATCTAGTTTCCTACTTACTTAGCTATTTAAGAACTAGTTTCTTAGCTTTAGCTAGACTTTGTCCCTAACCTTTAGTAGGAGGGCTTCCTTTTAGTATATATTAGCGTAACGTTCTTATATCTGCTAAGCCTTTACTATCTAAGCTTTAACAAATTTAATTAGTTTAGTAAACTTTTATACTGTACTTACTATAGCTCTTATAAGTTCTCTTATACCTTAGTGTAATAACTCTGCTATTAAGTTTAGGTCTATCTAGACTAGGTCTATATAATAACTATGCTAGAGGAAGAAAGAGCTAAAGCTAGTAGATAAGGCTACTTATTCTTAAATTGCAATTTAGGCTACAGGCACCTAAGCAGACTAATTATCCTAGGCCTTACTAATATAGGCTCTTAAGTATGCTTTTACTACAGAGTTTATATATTTAGTACTTCTATTAGTTTAGAAGTAGAAAGCTATAGAAAGCCTCTATGTAATTTTTAGAAGTTAACACATTACCTGCTAGAAGTTACTATAAAATTACGTTCCTTAATTAGGGATAATTATGTTAGGTAACTAATAGTAAGCTACTACGTTAGATATAAATACACAGGTAACTGTTCTTACTAATAAGTCTAGTAGAAAGACTAAGATAATGTCTTTAAAAAGCCTATCAGTAATAACTATAAGGTTATAGTTACTATTACTTTTACGTATATCTATTATAAAGTCTATAGAAATTTTCTTCTAAATTCTATTAAGTAAAAAGAGGGGTTTAAGGAGTCTCTACTACAATTCCTTCTATAGCTTTATTCTTCTATAGATATTACAGTTAACTATATACTATTATAAAGCAGTTACTATCTCTAGCTAGAAGTAGGCTTAGAAGAGAATTGTATTTATGTTACCTTGTTCTAGATAGCCTATAATTAGAGAATAGTAGGCATTAGTAATAATTCTAGTTCTAAGAGTATTAGAGTTTTAAACCTATAATCTTCTATAGTAACATAGTTAGTCTCTGTTATCTATAGAACACTTAGAGAGAGAGACCTTAAAGTTAAGCTGTATAGGAAACTTCTAGGCACTTAAAAAGATAGAGAGCTTAGCAAGTTAGTAAGTCTTATTATTCTTAGTAGTGTTCTTCTAAAGTGTTTTAAATTCTTTAATACTATTATATAGTTTTAAGTTTCTAGCTAGAGGCATATCTATACGTGCTTAGTCTAGTTCCTTATATAGTTCTTTATCCTAAGATAGTATAGAGAGGAGTTAGTCTGCTATATGTATTCCTAAGAAGAAAACTTATATATTATTAGTAAACTTACTTTCTAGGCTAGTTCTTACTACTTAGGTAAATAGTTTTAATAGTTAAAACTGTTTAGTCTTAGTCTTCTTATCTCTTATAGACAGAAGGACATTCTTCTTCTTCCTTAAGAGTGTATCTACTTAGTTATTAACCTTGTGTTAGGACTTCTGCTATAGTTAGATAGCACAACCTACTAGTAGTGCTTATCTAACTTAGCAGAATCTATCCTGCTAACTTTTACTTTACTTTTAGAGTATAGGCCTTCTTCTACCTCTAGCCTAGGAGCCTAGGACTACCTACTATAAGTAGGTAGCTATCTCTGCCCTCTTATAGCTCTTAGTCTGCTATTTTATTTACTCCTTCTTAAATATATTAGCTTTCTAGATTGCTTTCTTTTGTGCTTATAAAGTCTGCCTTATATAATAGCAGACCTAACAGCTTAAAACTAAGCTTTTCTCTTAGGCTTCTGCCTTTGTTTAGCACAGTTATTAGCTACTGTTACTAAAGGTTATATAATTTTTTGCCTAGTTTAGTAAGCTATCTGTTAACTAAGTAATAGCCCTAGCTATTAGAGCTTCTTTTCTTAGTCCTTATCTCCTTCTTACGTAGGTAGTAAGTACCTGTTTCTAAGTACAGATTAGCCTTACCTATACGCTCTTTTAAGTACAAACTAGCTACTAAACCTTAGTGCGCTAAGTGTTCTACCTCCTTTTAGGCTCTAGAGTACTAGCCTGTCCTTCTTTTAGTGCCTTTTAAGTAGTCTAGCACCCTCCTCCTACCTAGTTTTAGCGCCTTTTTAAGCAGTCTAGTGCCTACTACTCTAGCGCCTTTTAAGTAGTCTAGCACTTCTCTCTTTTCTCTTACTATTTTAGCACCTTTTAAGTAGTCTAGTGCCTCTCTTTTTACTATTTCTAGCACCTTCTAAGTAGTCTAGCGCCTCTCTTTTCCTATTTCTAGTACCTTTTAAGTAGTCTAGCGCCTTTTCTTTACTATTTCTAGTGCCTTTTAAGTAGTCTAGCGCTGCTTCTTCTAAACTCCTCTAAGTATATTCTAACTTAGTT
>SATZ01000644.1:0-18193 GCA_004335205.1 Ascochyta viciae-villosae | reverse complement strand
CCTGCTACTATTAATAATCTAGATACTCTAGAAGAAAATGCCTATAAAGCTACAGCCTTAATTAAATTAGCTCTAGAGGATGGCCCTTTACTACAAACTTAATATATAAGTAATCCTTATATATTGTAGCATACTTTATTAAACCTCTATAAAGCTAAAGGCTTTAGTAGTAAATTCTTACTTAGTAAAGAATTAATTAACACAACTTTAAATAGCTATAAAGGCAGTATAGAAGACTACATAATTTCTTTTAAAAGAATTATTAATAGTCTAGAAGCTAGGAATATTATTCTACCTTCTAAGTTTGTTATTGCTCTACTTCTAAATAATGTAAATAAAGATTATAAATTTATAGTAGCTAGCATAACACAGTCTATTAGAACGTCTAATAGTAATACTATAAGTTTAGATAGTATTATTACACAATTATTAGACGAGTCTAGAAGCTTAAAAGCTTATAGAAATACTAAGCTAAAGAACTTTCCTAGCTATAAAACTACTAGAGAAAATAGTAGTTACATAGAAGATAACTCTTCTTTACCTTCTTCTTCTTCTTATAGTAGAGATATAGAAATGTCTATGCCTACTAATAAAACGTCTATTAGTAATAGTAATATTATGTGCTATTACTGTAATAAGAAAGGACATATAATGTCTTAATGTTTAAAGAAGAAGGAAGATAGATCTAAGAAAGCTTTATAGATCTAAGAGTTATTTCTTAAGAAGACTTAATTAAATTAATTAAGCTTCTAATTAAAAAGACTTAGAATAAAGCATCTAAATTGCTAAAAGCTTATTCTAAGCTATACTTAAATTCTAAGAGAATCTAAATTGCTTTACTCTAGAATTTAGTATAATAAGTCTAAATTGCTATTACAGATATAGAGTTTCTAAATTGTTTCTATAACCTATATCTAATCTAATAAAGATTAAGGGGGTGTGTAAAGTTATAAGACTTTCTTCTTATAATCTTTATTAGATAGTTTCCTTTTTAGGAATAGTTATTACCTAAAAAGGTAACTTAAGCTATTTAGCCTAAATATATATGTATTAGGCCTAAATACAGGTACTTTTCTAATTAGGTTTAGCTCTTACCTAATCTAGTAAAGTACTATCTAAAGAATGCCTAACTAGAGAGTGTTAGAAAGCTGTGCTTATTATAGCTATAGCTTTACTAGATCTAGAGTTAGCTTTCTTACTATAAATAGCTTAAGAACATATTGCCTTTACTAGTAGGTTACGTGTACACCTATATAATCTACTAGTAGGTTACGTAATTGCCTACGCAATCTACTTAGAAATCTACTCTTAATTTCTAAGTATCTATTTGTAATAACTATTCTAGATCCTTCTAATTTGTAATAGAGAGAACAGAAGTAGAGTATGAATACTACTTGCTTTCCCCCTCTCTTAGTTCTATACCTAGCATTTAATATAATATCTTGTCTGTTATATTATCTTATTACTATATTTACTCTTCTTACCTCTTTAGGCTATACGCTTCCTATTTTAGAATTACTTAGTCTAGTTAGTCTAGGTCTTCTAGATTAGGGAAGAAAGTAGTCTGTCCTCTTATTTCCCCCCTACTTTCTTTACATAGAGTACTAGTCTTAATAGTTAGTCTCTGTATTAATTAACCTATTACGCCTATAAAACTACCTAGCTAGCTACTTAAACTTAACACCTTTATTTGCTAGAGGCTTATTAAGCATACTACATCCTTCTAGAAGTAGAGGCTTAAGCCTTTTAAGCAGATTACTTAGAAACTTAGAATAGAAGCTAGCTCTAAAACTCTCTATAAGGTATTTAATAAAAAGGGTTACTACTACTAAAAAGCTACTTAAAAGCCTCTTCTTACTCTAAAATGTATAGAGAATTATTAGATCTAGGCCTAGATCTGTATTAATTAAGAGGAGGAGATATAGCACTAAGTTATCTAGTTAAATAAGGCTAACTTTTGTCAGCCCAATAGCTGACGCCTCAGAGAGTTGTTCCAGAGTAACCTAACTTAGGTTAAGCCTAGTATAAATAGTCCCTGATACTGGATCAATGCCTGGCATCGAACAGTCTACAGTTAACTATACATCTCTGTTCTTGATTATATTATTACTACTTGTGTTGTTGCCTTATCTTTTAGTGCACCTTGCCTTAGGGCCTGACAACTTTTCTCTAAAGAGAGGTTAGGTCTAGGTTACTTATTATACAGAGAAGAGATATCTTCTTGCCTACTTAGTACCTAAGTATAAGGACTTTAGTATAGTAATAGTTTAGGCCTGTATTAGAGAAGATAGATCTAAGAGGCTGCTGTTAATCTAGGATACTAGTTAATAGGGTAACCTAACCTCTTAGTTCTATATTTAGAGAGTAATCCTATTAATACAAAGCTTTAAATAGAGTATAAGATCTTTTATATAGGGATTAGCAATAGTCTGCTTATATAAGATAGTGCTAGCTCTTACAAAGCATCTGCAACAAAACAAGCTCTTTATAAGAAGGTAATTTAGCTGCTCTAGTAGCCTGCTAATTTACTAGATCTTAATCTAATTAAGAATATATAGAGGCTACTTAAATTACGTGTCTAGAAACACTACCTAGACTTAAAAGAGAGCTTAATTTAAGCTATTTAAGAAGAGTAGGACAAAATTACACTAGCAGATATTAAAAAGTACTGTAAAAACATAAGAGATTGATATAAGGCTGTCTTAAGAGCCTTAGGAGGTTATACTCTATTCTAAGGCATGTCTAAGTCTAGTTTTGTAAGCAGATTACTTAGTAATTTAGACAGTTTGATGCGCTTCTGTGGGGCACCTCGTATTCTAGTCTGTTCAGGCACCCCCCTTGTACAGGTGAGAGGTTCCACTTCCGACATCAAAGTGGCATGTGACACAGCAAGAGCCGGGGACTGCAGATCTGTGTACCGGTGTAGCCATAGCTTCAAAGTGGGTGCTCACCGTCTGTGTGATGTGAGGTTGTGGGTACATGGAGGGAGATCCTTGCGAAAAAGCCGCCAAGCACGCCAGTCCCAATCTGGTTGTTGGCTCAGGTCTTACGTGGGACGAAGTATACTGACCACAACCTCTTGTTATGATCACAAAGACGTCCGAGTATAGAAATATATACTGAAATATCAACGTGCTTCCGCCTCTACCGAAAGTAGTGGAAAGTAGTCAAGATGCCTCTGAATGTGGTGACACACAATGAAACGCTAATGAGGCAAGGTCGACCGAGGTTGGCGTGCAGACAGACGTCACGACGTTTGCCATCTTGTCAACGGATAGCAACTACCCGCGCACAAGACCACATCTTCATTTTCCATCCCTATGCGTCTCATGTCCTTTCGCCGTTCTGTTTAGCTTCCAGTCCTTCAATCGCTCCACAAATCAGATACGCGTCATGTTCATCAGTCTGACCTTGAGCGTCCTCACGGCGACGGCGCTGTACAAAGGCTTCAACCTGTATCGGAGCTGGCAGAACAACATAGCGCTTGCAAAGAGCTCGGGCTTGCCCGTCGTGATAATTCCATGGAATGTATTTAGCGTTTTCTGGCTCGCAACCTTCTACATCTGGATACCCATATTGGAAGTAGTTTTGCCTGCTTCGTGGCGAGGCGTCTGGTTCGAGTGGGTCATGTGTGCTGGGGTTGTGCGATTGGTAACTGACCTTGTACAGCCTTCTGGATCCTGAATGGGGGTATCGAAAAGGTCATGCTCCTTTTGAAAAGCTTGGAGGAGATGTCTTCATCATTGCTTCAGCGACACGCCTGTCGGCGTTTGTTGCTGATGCGGAAGCTGTAACCCAGATCACGACTAGAAGAAATGATTTTCCAAAGCCACTTGAGATGTACGGAGCTCTTGACGTCTATGGCAAGAACCTAGTCTCGACCGAGGGCTCGGACTGGCGTATGCATCGAAAACTTACCGCACCCAGCTTTGGAGAAAAGAACAACGAGTTGGTTTTCAACGAGTCTCTCCACCACGCAAAGTCGCTGCTCGGTCTTTGGACTGGGCCAGATGGGCGAGGAAACGAGACGGTACAGGATCCAGCTATTGCCACCATGAGTTTTGCACTCTTCGTCATCAGCTCGGCAGGTTTCGATGTTCGTGTCAAATGGCCTCATGAGGAGAAGACAAGAGCACCGTCTGACGAGAGTGACGAGTCCAAGTCGATGCTGGTTGGATCCGAGAAACCAGCAGGCCACAAGATGAGCTATCGTGAAGCCATCAGCGAGCTACTTCACAACATCATGTGGACTCAGATTATACCTCCAAAGTATCTGCCTCTATCTCCCATCAAGGTCCATCGAAAAGTCGGCACCGCAGTCACCGAATGGGGCCAGTACATGGATGAACTCTACGAAATGAAGAAACAGCAAGTGGCATCTGGTGACACGAACAACGCCGGCATGGATCTGTTTGATGCCTTGATTCGAGGAAGCGGCATCATCGACGGAAAGAACAACATTCAGAAAAGCGATCTCCTGGGAAATGCATTCGTCTTGATGCTTGCTGGCCACGAGACCACCGCCAACACGCTGCACTTCTCTTTAGTTTTCTTGGCCATGCACAGGGATAGTCAAAAACGCTTGCAAGAAGACATAGACAAGGTACTCCAAGGCAAACCCATCGAGCAATGGACCTACGAGGAGCACTTCCCAAAGCTATTCAACGGTATGGCCGCAGCAGTCATGAACGAAACCCTGCGCCTCCTTCAACCCGTCCTTAACATCCCCAAATCCACTTTCCCAGGGCGCCCACAAAACTTCACCATGGGCGAACAAACATACACAATGCCAGGCGACACCCACATTTTCCTCAGTTCAGCAATCCACCGAAACCCAAAGTACTGGCCCGCACCGCCGACAGGCTCAAGTGTAAAGGGGAAACGCGACATCGACACATTCCGCCCCGAGCGCTGGCTCACCGCTTCGAAGCTAGAAGACAGTTTCATCGACATTGGCTACGATGACGAAGAACTACGCGGTCCCTCAGGCGAAGACACATCAGCCTCGCTATTCAAGCCCGTAAAAGGCTCCTACATCCCCTTCAGCGACGGCTTCCGCTCCTGCATCGGGCGCCGCTTTGCGCAGGTTGAGATCCTAGCTGTCCTCGCCGTCATATTCTCACAATACACGGTCGAGCTCGCCGTTGATGAGTTTGCTAGCGACGAGGAAGTGAAGGCCATGGATGGTCAGGCGAGAGAGGACGTCTATGCAAAAGCTGCTGCGCGAGCGGATCATGTGCTGCAGACGAAAGTCGCTAGTATCATCACGCTGCAGCTGAGAGGAACGAGCGTTCCCATCAGGTTAGTCAGACGGGGCGAGGAGAGATTCGGTATATAAAACATTCAGCCGTGATGAAATATAGCAAATCGCACACACTTACACATACACAACACGAACCCGATCCCAATCCCCATATCCATCCCAATCGATCCCAATCTCCATATCCATCCCAACCGCTCCACACCCACATCGCCAGCACCCTCCCAAACCCCTCCACAAACGCACGCCCCAACCACGCACCTCACGCCACCTTCCCTCCGCGGAGAAAAACAGAAACAAAAAGAAGCGTGCCGCACAGCCGTTGCCAAGTCTGAATACGTATACGCTCCTTCCTTCCTTCGTTCGTTCCTTCCTTCCTTCCTTCCTTCCTTCCTCCCGCTTTAAACTCCACACCTTGTCATCTACCAGTCATCTACCAGTCACTTCCCAGTCATCTCCCAGTCATCTCCCAGTCACCTCCCAGTCATCTCCCAATCACCTCCCGAATCTCCGCCACACCATCTCGCACAAGTACACTCTAGGCACCCAGATCCTAGCCACCGCGCCCGCGCCCGCGATGAGGCGAACGGGCCATCACGGTGCAGCAACGTGGGTGTGGATCTCCTTACTCGATCGCTGAGTGACTGTGCCGCGATCGTGCAGGGAGTGTGCGGTGTTGGTTGGTTGGTGAGGTGCAAGGGGGGTGAGGTGCGAAGGAGTGTTCTTTAGTGAGTTGTGTATTTTTTTGCTTTTTTTAATCGTTGGTAAGGGCGGGTGGGGTGTGGGTGCAGCTGGTTGAGGAAGGTGGAGAGGGGGGCTTGGGATTTGCGTAGGGGAGGTGGAGTAGGATTTTTCGCTTTGTGACGGGGATAGATACGAATCGTGGGAATTGCCTTGTCTGTTGTTAGTTTGACAGAGTTGTGTCGCGCTGTACACTGAGCTTCATCGTCTATGTTGAATGAGGGATTAATTCATTAAGGCCGTCTCCGGGAACGCTCGTCTGGTATATACAGCAACAACGCGATGCTACAGACGCATCATCGTCAAACCTCCCACCCTGTACACGTACCTACGTGTGCACATTAAACTCCAACGCACAAAGGAACTTGCTGCTAAGCAGTGGATTATCTTCGAGCGCGTGCTCTTAGATCTAATAGTAATAGGAGAGGAAAATAATAGATGTATATGTGCAGGATATGGGCTGCAGATGCGGGTCGTAACTCGTGTCAAACGCCAGAAGGATCCGAGTGGGTATTGACAAGGAAATGGTGAGACTGTAGGAGATGTGTGTGCGACGGATCTATTCACACTGGCGGCTACGCTTAGTGAGCTCCTCATCGCTCAACGCAGCTAGCCAAAGACACTTGCTGATCAGGTCGGGATCGACTCTGAAGGTGTATTTGGAGCTGGCCTCGAGTAGGCGTAAGAGGTTCTTGACAATCGTGGCCGCTGTGTGGTGTCGTTCAAAGTTCACGAGTCGTTCGCCGTCGACAGGTGGTGCGTCGATGAAGGCTGGCTTTTGCGCATTGTAGATCAGGTCCCGCGTGTAGATACCGATGAAAGGAATGCAACCGTCCTCTACCGTGGCCGTTTCCATCTCAAGGCGAAGGTTGTGGAAGTTCCGGAGCGGTTGGACAAGCGCTTCGAGCTCCTTCATTGTCTGCTTCTCAGCCGTGGGTACGAGAGCCCACGTCTTATGAAGACGAGCAACGTCGTTGGATATCAGGGCAATTGCGATTTGGTACATAGTAGCGTAATTCCTGAGTCTTCGAGCGTGTGATGCGATGTGGATGAACTTGACAATGCATCGAGCTCGCTCTTGGATGTTCTCAGTAAGTACGCACTCGGATACGGCCCACTTCACAACGAGGTTGAAGCGTGCAATCACAACGTCTACACCGCGCGCCTCCTGTGTACGGAGGTAATGCACCCAGTCGCGGATTTGAGGAGATGACTGCTTCCAGCGGAGCTCAATGAGTTCTTTCCAGTCGATCTCATCAAGAGCATCTTTTTCAACAACCGTGAACTGCTGCGCAAGCAGCTCTGCATCATACGCCATAACGAAAGGCAAATGAGCGGTCGAAACTGGCTGTTTGAAATGCGACTCATGCAACTTGATGTGTTGGTCAGGTGTTTGTTGATTGGGTTGATCCGGACGAGAAGCAGTTGGTGTCAGGCCCGGCGTGGGAAGTCCTCCATCCCAGGTCGTGGAAGGTACAGCCTCCTTCAGGCGGTCCGCCGTGGATGGTGGCGTAGGAGGGTGACGCATTGGGTGTGTCGGAAGATTGTCTGACGTACGTTCTATCACTGCTGGCTCATCTTCGAAGAAACTTCGTACGCCATGTGATGTTCCATCCGACCTGGCACCGGTTGTCGTAGAAGCTAAATCGCTCAAATCTTCGTCCTCATCAAGCAGGAATGAGTGGCGTATAATGGAGGAAGATGCGAGGTTACTGCCATTCCGGATCCTCTTCATGCTGTCCGTCTCAACCACGTACTCAAGGGAGGAATTTGTAGACGTGGGATTTGTTGCGGACGCTGTTGTTTGCGCTGTCGTGTTGTCGCTGAGCTGCAGAGGCGAGGGCTTGGCCGATGATCTCATCGTATCGAAAGTCTGTGTACGCCCAGCAGCCGTAGCATCGCTGAGATCGCGATCAAGAAGCGGCACGGAGGAGTAGGAGTCTTCTGATTCTGCAGCAGTGCTTACAACAGCAGGTACGCGACGGTTGAAATTCTCGCCTGACAGATGATACATGTCCTGACCTTCTGCTCCAGGAGTGGCGAGCGGTCGATGAAGGCTATCATCGGTACCACCATGCTCCTCGGATTGTTTTGGCTTATATGGTGGGATGACCAGATCTCCAGGGGCTCCGGTCGGCCAATACACTTCTGGCTGGACGACAGAGGCCCGTACAGAGGACTCCCGCGGAGACTTCTTTTCGTATCGACCCTCAAGCTTCATTAGGGCGGCCTCGACTCCACCTTCGTCGTCTGTATCATCTGGTAGTGCTGCGAGCTTCGCAACTTCGGCTTCAAATGAGGGTCTCAGATTGGGTTGCGAGGAATGCGTGTCTACCAAAGAGATAGGTTTCTTCACAACTACTGTCTCGTCAACTGCCTCAGCCGGTTGGCCTGCGTCAGGATCTGGCGCAGCGTAACGATCGGATCGCAGAACGACCGAGTTCGCAATTGAGTGGGTGCAGTTGGAAACCGAGCCAGTGGAGTGTGGACGTGGGGTCATTTCGAGATCCTGAACATTGCCAGCAGCGCGCAAATCACCCCCTGGTTTTCGACGAAGCATACGGCCAGGGCCACTGGGGGCTTGAGGTGCTTGGCGCTCGAGGAAGAAAGGGTCGTTATCGGACGACATTGTCATGAACGTAGCTACGCTTTCGGGCCCCTGACGACGACTCAAAACACTGTTGTAAGATGCATGTCGCCGTAATGAGATTCGGGCCATGGATTTGCGCATGGAGCCTTGACGCTGGAACGAGTGCATTTGTCCCCTGCCTTCCGACATGGACCGCCTTTGCGGGGCTCGAGACTGCTGTGTTGACGATCGAGATATCCGTCGCTCGTCCACAGAGACCTTGGGGGTAGAGTCCTGGCACAGATCAGAGTGGCGCACGGCAACCGTATCGCCTTCAGCAAGCCGTTGAGCAATGGACGGGTTCCGTTGAAGAGCCCTCGGCGGGGTGCTTGCAGTTCTCGCTTCCTCCAATGCAGCGGGGGGTAAAGCACCCGACATTACAGGTAATGGAGGTGCCCCAGTGTCGTCTATGATCAGGATGGACTTGCTGCCAGCAGTGATATTGCTGTACACTCGAGGATCTGGAGTCCTGGACACCTTGCTATCTTCACCAGCTGATGAAGCCTTCCGATTCTCGAATTCGAATTCGAATCCGCCAAGATCTGGGGGTTCGATACTGCTCTCGCGCCGTTGGTTTTCTTCTCTCAGCTGCTGTTCCACAGCTTCCTTGAAGCTCTCACCGACCTTGCAGGCCAACGCGTCTATTCGTATCTCAGGTCGTGTTCGGACTGTGCGTTGCTTTCGAATCCCTGCTGGCGTTGTGGTGAGTGTGCCTGGATTGGAGGATCGCATAGAGGGCGCCATCCGCTGGTGTACTTGTGCTCCCAGTTGCGGACTGCCATGCGGCGATTGTTTGATACTCAGCGCGCGACGCATACTTCCGAAGATTTTCTTCATCCCTGGGCTGTTCGCATGACCTGGGCGTAGCTGCAAATCGTCGGCGTACATATCATCGCCGTCTGTTTCGCTGCGGGACCGCGTATGACGGAGACCTGTGCTCTTGAGTTCGATGTAAGGTGAGCCTGGCTGAAACAGTCCACCGCGTACAAGAGAGCCAGGCATACTCGTCACCGCAGATATGGTAACGTCTACGGAAGCGTTCTTTGGGATGGATAGGGGTGCCCTGCTATCCCTCAACGCGTCGGAGAAACTGCCACTGCGTTTGTGAGTGTGCGATGGACGGGTGCTCTTGTTCGACACTGGGTTTTGCGGGCTTGTCCCTAAACGGGCCGGTGTCGCGGAAGGATGAGGTACTGGATGTGGATAGAGAGGCAGATTCATGGCTTGCTCGCTCTTCATGAAGCCACGCCGCGGGAGAGAACAAGACAAGATGTGCATGCTCCCCTCACTCGAGGGCGACAGCGGCGCCTGGACAAACTCAGCTTCGTTCGAGGGTACGTAAGGCAAGCTCAGAGAGTTCTGAGGGGTGTGGCGAGCCCGTTGTGCCCAGTCCATATGTCGGCTAGCAAACTGATCGCTCGGATTGGACCCCATGGTCTCTTTGGTGTCACGGTCGACTTGTCGTGGGGTAGCTGGCGTTGGCGCAGGCACTTCTGGCTCCTCGTAGGTTGCTATCTCAACAAGACCTCCAGGAAGCAATTCCTCATCTGCAAAGTCTTTGCCGAGGCCGTCTTCCGTCTCCCAGTACAGAACACAAGTCCTCCTCCAGCACTTTTTCAGCTCACCCACGATCTTGACATCGCCTGCACCTCCATCTGCGCGCGCCTTCAAATCGCGGTAAAGGCCGTTGACCAGGTTGCAGAAGTACGTTCGCAAGGGATAGGATGGCACGAAGTCGTCCACAAAGTAGTTGAGGATCCAGTGACGCAGGGCTACAAATGTTCGTACTCGTACAATGCGGCCAAAGTCGTCCTGCCTGTCGACGGCCCATCTTAGTCGTGCGATCAGATATGCGACCAGATCTCTTGTGCTCAGGAAGGCACGGAACGTGAGGAAGAAGTCGGAGAGCAGTTCGTAGTCGAGGAAGCTGGGGGAAGTGATGTGCGCAACCAGCCTCGAGGGAGTCGCAGCAAGGATCTCGCCAGAAGGAGAGAACCTGACAACCGCCCTGTCGTCAGGGTTCGCGGTCAGTGCATCATACAGACGGGGGCCAATCGGGGCGTGTGAGACGCGAGACGAGGAAGGGGCAGAAGCTGGGAGGGGCGGACGATCCATGGTGGCGCGATACCTAGCAGGCACAGGCGAGAAGGCGTCTGACTGCGGACGTGAGGATAGGAAGGAGTGAGAGGCGAGGCGCTGCGGGGTCAAGAGAGAGTTTCTGAAGTCGTCCGTGGCCGAGGTGCGGGTGTAGGTGGAGCTGCGTAGATCGACGGTGCCTTTTGTGCTGAAGCGTGGGGTGCCCAGACGGTAGTGAGGGATGGGGACCTGTAGCAAGGGCAGTGAAGAGGTGTCGGCCGTCTTGGGTCGGGCGCCGAACGGGGGTCGTTCGATGACGACCTTGAAGGTGCCCGGCTCGGTGGTGGCTGAGGGGACGGTGTGGTCGTCGAGGGTGGAGAAGGAGTGGGAGCGCGGGTGGGCGATGGGTCGTGAGGCGGATGGGTCTTGTGCATGCGCCTGCTGTCTGGCTTCATATTCCGTCAACAGGTCGAGGGGCAGCGGCGGGGTGGGTTCGGAGCGCGGTGTCCTTGAGCCGTACAGGCTGTGCTCCCATTCATTGCTTGTTGGACGCAGCTTCGAGTCGAGCGTGGCGCTGTCTGGGGGCGTCTGGGGAGGGAAGACGAACGGGTCAGGCTGGGGGAGGTTGCGCTGGTTCCCAGGGCGCACCACGGGTCTGGCAGCAACGTTAGCCCCTGCAGGGAGTGGGATGCGCAGGCTATGCGCCAGTCCTTTGCCAGGCGTTCGCCAGGCATTCGCCAGGCATTCACCTGCTATGCGCCAGTGTTTGCGTGTTTGCGTGTTTGCGTCTTGTGCCTCGAGCAAGCTTCACCAGGGCGTGCCTTCCTCGAGGGTGGCTCGAGGGTGGCTCCTTCCACACGTCCACTGGTGTTGACCAACAAACACAACCACCAACACGCCCAACGCTCCTGCCGGCACAGGAGACGGTGCCTCTGCTGCACTCACCTGAGGTAAATTACGCCGTTATGCACGTTGGCGACCGTGTAAGACCGCCCAGCCGACGTCGAGTTGCTCGTCGACGTGTCAATGGTGCCGTTGCTCGTGCCGCGTGCCCGGTTCCTCCTCTTCAGCTGCTCTTTCGAGTCCTTCACTCGTCGCAGGCGGCGCTGGTCGTCAGCGCGTCGTGGTGCCGTGTCTGTGGTTTGCGCGCCGCCGAGCAGGTCGCGCTGCCCGGCTCCAGCTGCAGGGGAGCCTGGGTAGGCATTTGGTTGCAGTACCGCCATCCTTCCCCATGCCCTGCTTCAGCGCGCAGCAATACCGCGGCAAAATATCCGTCAACGGGATGCGAAACCTCGGCGGAGCATCACCAGGCGACGTGTGCACAATGCGACATGCTTAATTATGAGTGCGAAGCGACAGGAGGGGAGAGCGGTGGTTGAACTCGTGCACCTGTCAACCATTGCCCGGCGAGCGCCATCAGATATTCACCAGTCAGCGCTGAGCCTGTCACACTTGGACTGGGGTCCATGCGGCGCGAACCCAAAGTACCACCGATCTTGCTTTGCGCGGCACTCTGCGCCCGCAGTGGCTGCGTCTTCCTTGAACATGTGCGTTCGTCAAGCGTTTGCGCAGACGGCTTGCTGTCACCTCATCTCCCAGCCTGCCTTGTTGAGCGTTTGGCCATGACCATCACTCATACCATCACTCATACCATCACTCATCACATACCACCCATCACCCATCATCCATCACACACCACCCGTCCGTCACCCAACCACCCGCATTCCCACCCGCAACGGCAGGCCGTCTTGGCCTTTGAACTTTGGGAAGCCAGCGCCGACAAAACCAAACATTAGCCGCAGTGTCAAGGATGGACTGTTTAACTTTGGCGCCGTCTCTGCGGGGCGAGAAAACGACTTCCGCAGACCGCTCCTTGGCCAGCACCCACGCGAGCTGAACAGGGTAACAGAACACGCCTTCAACGGCCAGACAGAGATACATGGTCACGTCGACTTCCATGTCGACTGCCAAAAAGCACCAGCCTCATAACCAGATGCAACAAACATGTGTAGTGAATAGAGAAATGACCGCGTCACACGTCTGCCCTTGTGCGAGGCACATTGCCAATCTGAGATGAAATGAGGCTCATCTACGCGATCTGTCACAGTTCACGTCGATCACGACCCACCAATTGGCCGCTCCATCACCGCAGCACTCGCCGTAAGAGGCTTCGTCGCATCATGGCAGCTTCCTGAATGAGAAATTCCAACGAAAGGAAAGCAGGCCGACGTTTGGCAACCAAGGCCTTTCCACTTTGTGAGGCGGCGCAGCATGTGAGCACGACGCCAACCCGATTCGGTCTTGTGCTGGTCAGCATCGACTCGACTCGAGCACAACACCCTCTTGGTAGTAGCAGCAGCACCAGCCCAAACCGGCGCTTGCCACACCTACACAACAGCGGTACACTTGCAAGCGGATACAGACTCCCGCGCATGGTAGTCTGCGCGTCTGTGTTGGACCGCCTTGATGCCCGACGTCGTTCCACTTGAAATGGAGTCGAGCTTGCTGATTTACAATACATAGTACGTCGACATTGTGCAGTAGGACCGATGGACCGGAATGTGCCGTCCGAGGGTCCTTTTTCCTCTATCGACTGCGTGTGTGCGGGGTACTGCTTTGGTGTTTGCAGACTGCGGTCTGGACGTTATCGTTGTTCCTCGTGATTGCAAAGGTGACAATTCGCGGTGTTGTGGTTTTTTGCGGTGTGTAGACTGCAGGCAGACATCATCTTTCGTAGCTGCACATGAGTATCGACATCATACAAATACAGCATGCAGACAGCATCTTTCGCAGCTGCACATGAGCATCGACATCAAATAAGCACAGCATGCAGACAGTTGTTGCATTTACTTCCACGCACGTGAATTCAGTGTACTTCAGTTCAATCCACAACCTATATCGATTCGACACTCAATGTAGAACCATCATCACCACGATTACTTGCATCGCATCATGCACGCTCTCTGGTGTGAATTCCCCTCCCCGCCAACGCCATGCCACAACGGCACCGCCAGTACTTTTCCGGCACCCAAACAGCGAGACAACCCCGCTCTGCATGGTCCGGGAGAAAGATGGCCGTGGGGAAAATAAAGGTAAAGTAACGCACTTGAAAGGAAAAATGTGCAGATAACATCATGCGAGGTTGTTGGTCTTAAGACGCTGGGTCCCTGAGATTGGGGAAATCTCGCTAGCTGACGCTCTTTTTCGTTTCTCCTTCTCTGGACTAGTGTTGTTGCTGACAGACTTCTTCTTCTCTAAAGACTGATTGACACTAGCACTCTTTACCTTCTTGCGCATCACGCCTGTAATATTATTAGCAGACCTAGTAGCCTCCTTTATCTTCTTGCGCTGCACCTTAGGATTAATGCCTAGTAAGCTGCTAAATAAGCCCTACATAACTAAGGGGTTAAGGGTGTTATAATCTTGCTTAAGACTTAAAAAGAAGAAAGCGTAGAAAAGCTTACACAAGTTTCTTAGTCTTGCTCCGCTTAGTCTCTGAGATATCCTCACTTGCTCTGTCTAACGCTCTCTTCCCCTTGCCCTTGTCCTTCCCTGGACTAGCATCGTCGCTGACAGTCTTCTTCTCCTTCTCCTCCGCAGACTGATCTACACTAGCACTCTTCACCTTCTTCCGCACTACGCCCGTAACATCATTAGCAGACCTAGTAGCCTCCTTTATCTTCTCGCGCTGCACCTCAGGATCCGCGCCCAGCAAGCTACCAAACAAGCCCTGCACGACTGAGGGATCAAGCGCGTCGTAATCTTGCTTTGTGGGGTCGCGCTGCAGGTCTTTGAGTCTGAGGAGGAGTTCTTGGAGCATTGATTTCTTGTCTGCGATGATTTTTGATTTTTCTTTCTTTGTAGAGGAGGGGAGGGAGGGGGTGAGGAGGTGGGCTTCTTCTTTTGAGAGGCGGGCGCGCAGCGAGGCGATGGCTTGTTCGGTGTGGTGGGCGGCTTCGTTGCGGAGGGGCCAGTTGATGCCGTCGGTGTCGGCGGCGTCGTTGGTGGTGGTTGGGTCGTCTTGTTGGCGCTCGGCTGCGAGCTGGTCTTCGCGGATTTTGCTCACAGAGGCGAATTCTAGGGCTAGGGAGAGCGAGTAGTGGGACTCGGTCACGTTTTCGTGCTCGAATGGGTTCAGTTCTTCTTGCAGGGCGAGCGAGGAGCGCGCGTCGGCGACGGCGTCGTGGAAGCGCTCGTTTTCGAGCGAGATGTCGACGAGGAAGCCGTGGCAGTCTGCGAGCTTCTCTTTGATGGCGCGCGAGGCTGGGGAGAGGGTTGCAGGGCCTTTGCCCTTTTCTGCTGTGGAGGCGTCTGGCTGCGCGTCCAACTGCTTCTGGTACAGCACTCGCGCGAGCTCAAACGTCTCGTAGGCGTTGCCGAAGTCGTCTTCTTCCTCGTCTTGCTCGCCCTCGCCGTCTTCGTCTTCGTCGTCGTCGTCGTCGTCAGAGTCGTCCCAGTTCTCGTCGCCGGTCAGCTGGAAGTAGGGCTTCGAGGCGGGCGTCTCTTCCTGTGGTTCTGCCTTGGCGGCGCTGGCGGCTGAGGTGGATGCTTCTGCCTTGACGTGCTTGTTGGCCTTTTTCTTCTTCTGGTCTTCCTGGGCGACCTTGTTGCCGAGCACGTCGCTCTTGGCGACAGCGACTTTGTACAGGGCGCGGCCGTAGTAGAAGAGCAGCTCGGCGTTCTCGGGCGCCATCTCGCCGTTGAGCTCGGCCTGGATCTCGACAGCGTCGGCATAGTGGTCGGCGGCGGCGGCGAAGTTCTTCAGCGAGTACTGCAGCGAGGCGGCCTGCGTGAGCTCGTCGAGCTTCTCCTTGGTCTTGGGCAGCTCCTCGGCCTCGGCGACGGTCGCGAGCGGCTCGTTGGTAGGCTCGGCCATGCTGGGGGGTGTGAAGTGTTGTGTTGAGTTTGCGAGGATGTAGCGTTTTGTGTTGAGTTTTCGAAGCTTATTGAGTTTTCGAAGGTTATGCGACTGTGGACTGAAGTGTTCGAGGCAATCGATCAGGTGACGATGGTGTTGTGCGTGTGGTGAGGACGAGCTGGGCGGGAAAGGTGTTTGGCAGGGAGCGCTAGTCGATACGCGAAGACGCGTCGCGTGGGCGCGTCAACGTCCATTAAGCCTGGACTGGACGTTGGACGGAATCGACAAAAACACACAACAAGACACCATGGCGACAGCACGACGGCCAGACAAGCCCTCGGCGGTCCCAGCCAACCCGATTCCCTCGTCGTCGCCCGCATTCGGCACACCCGTCCACCCCGTCCACCCGCGCAGAACAGCGCCGATACGCGCCCCGCCTGCACTCGCGCCCAAGGCCCAATCCACCGTCCTGCCCATCCTGCTCCCCCCGGCCACGCTGCGGCCACTCGCCTTCCGCACCTTCACCAAGAAACACAACCTCACCCTCACCTCGTCGGCGCTGCAGGCACTCGCAGCCTTCATCGGCAAGCACTGCGGCTCCGGATGGCGCGAAGAGGGCCTCGCCGAGAAGGTGCTGGAGGAAGTCGCAAAGAGCTGGAAGAAATGCGGCGGCCAGGTCATCGTCGAGGGCGACAAGGACCTCTTCAACGCCATCCTGCGCACTCTCGAGGGCGCCATGGAAGGCGGGAGGCTCGCCCAAGCCTCCACCCTGGGCAGACAGTCCAGCTTCCACTTTGGCTCCGAGCACAACCGACTGCCCTCTCGACCCCCGCTGGACGCTGCCTCGAGCTTTGGCATGTCGACTCTGCACGTCCAAGACAAGGACGACGACGAGGAGACGCTGAAAGACCCGCGAGAGTGGATCAAGGTCATTGGAGCCTTCGACCAGCCGAAGCAGGTGTACAACGTCTCTCAAAGACACTTTGAAAAGTGAGCCGCCATCTGCTCGTCATGGGTTGAGTGCTAACAACCCCAGATCGGCCTCGAAGCCCTCGCTCTTTCCCAACCCCTCACACAAGACTGACCTCTTCCGCCAACGCTATCACATCGTGCACCAGCGCATCCTCCGCAATGAGACGTTCCAGGCACCCACCTTCAGCACCGCTCGGTCAGCCACACTGAACCGCACCGGCTCCATGGCTACGTCACAGACAAACACCATCACACCCATCGCCAATCTCCTAGGCCGCACAGGGAGCACACATCTCCTGCTAGGCAT
This sequence comes from Ascochyta viciae-villosae, assembly GCA_004335205.1. Lineage (NCBI taxonomy): Eukaryota > Fungi > Ascomycota > Dothideomycetes > Pleosporales > Didymellaceae > Ascochyta > Ascochyta viciae-villosae. Next base: position 1,350 of record SATZ01000644.1, on the reverse strand, counting down.
GCTCATCGTCTCGCCAACAGGAGCACTCTCGCTCTCAGATCTCACTGGCACGATAGCGCTGGACATACAGCACGCACGCCCCATCCCAGAGAACGGCGCGTACTTTGCGCCCGGCATGATCGTGCTCGTCGATGGAAGCTACGAAGAAGACCACGGCGCCGGCTCGTCCAACCTGGGAGGGACTGGCGGCATAGGCGGCACAATTGGCGGCAAGTTCCTCGCCTTCTCCGTCGGCCACCCACCGTGCGAGCGAAGAACAGCCACCCTCGGCGGCACCGACGAACTCGACAAGAGCAGTCTCCAAGGTCCAGCATTTGGCTGGACCGACTTCCTCGGCGTGGGCTCCCAACGCGCCACAGCATCTCGCATGAACCGCATAGCCAGCAACCTCCTCTCCTCCACCGCATCCCACAACATCATCATCGCATCAGACCTGCACCTCGACACGCCTTCTACGCTCAGCGCCCTCCGCACCTTGCTACGCACCTACTCCCCATCTCCCTCGGACCCCAACCCAACCTACCCCCTGGCCATCATCCTCATGGGCAACTTCTCCTCCAAAGCAACCCTCGCCGGCGTCCCAGGCGCCGGCAGCATAGAATACAAAGAGCACTTTGACGCACTAGCCTCGGTACTCTCCGACTTCCAGCCCCTGATCGCCCACACCTCTCTCATCTTCGTGCCAGGCGACAACGACGCCTGGCCCAGCGCCTTCTCCGCCGGCGCCGCAACCCCACTCCCGCGCAAACCCGTCCCCGCGCTCTTCACCAACCGCATCCGCCGCGTCGTCGCCGAAGCCAACCGAGAAGTATGGGGCAGCGGCCGCGCGAGGGGGAAAGAAGGCGAGGTGATCTGGACCTCGAATCCCTCGCGGCTGACCTGGTTCGGCGTGAAAGGAGAAATGGTCATCCTGCGCGACGACCTCGCAGGCCGGTTACAGCGGACTGGTATCCGGTTTCCGAAACCTCGCTCCGACGATGACGAGGGAGACGGCGAGGGAGACGGCGATACAGAAATGCCGTTCGCGCCGCAACACGACTTAAACGATGCTATGAACATTGACCTCCCCGCCCCGCAACCCCTCCATCCACACTCCAAAGAACCCCCCGTCGATCCATCAACCCAGACCGCTCGCGCACTGACGCGCACTATCCTCAGTCAAAGCCACCTCAGTCCCTTCCCGCTGGGTGCCAGGCCGCTGCATTGGGATTTCGCGCACGCCCTGGCCTTGTATCCCCTGCCTACCTGTCTGGTGTTGGCGGATGCGGGGGCGCCGCCCTTCGTCGTCAAGTATTGTGGGTGTTCGGTTTTGAATCCGGGGGCTGTCGATGCGAGTCGTGGGCGGGCGGG
>SATZ01000643.1:0-18402 GCA_004335205.1 Ascochyta viciae-villosae | reverse complement strand
GTTAAGCAAACTCTAGGTTTTCCCTTTTTAGTTTAGCGTTATATGTGCATATACCAGCTTAGCAACATTCTAGGTCCTAAATCTCTAAACCTAATATATATAGTATAGCTATATCTAGACGTATTAAAATAGCTAAGTCTTTTAAGATAATAGAGGATTCTTAAAGTATTAAGATAGTCTATAATATAAGAAGAGTTTTGTATTTTTATGCTTCTAAAGCAATTAATAATAGCTTTTATAGCAGTATCTAGTTTAGTAGATTATACTATAGTGCTAGAATTAATAGTAGATGAAATAAAAGAGACTTTAGAAAAAGATATCTTTATAGTAGACTAAAATAAGTTAGTAAAATCTCTAAGTATTTCTAAATAAATAAATAGAAAAAGAGTTTTAATTATAAGAAAGTAAAAACAAAAACATAGTAATAAAAAGATACTTACTAGTCGTACTTATACTAAGTATAGAAGTAGATTACTATAATAATAGTAAAAGTAGAGTAGAAGTTTGTTATACCTTTAGAAGAGAAGTAGCTCTCTATTTATATTACCTTTCTCTTTTCCTCCCTCTCTTTCTTTCTTTCTCTTTGCTTCTTTTTATTTGCAACTACTGAACTACTTTATAATTCTTTTTCTTTATCTCCTAACTCCTATCTTCTATCTATTATCTTCTATCTCCTATTGTATAAATCTAAGATAAGAGATAAGAGATAAGAGATAAAAAGTAAGCTGTAGTAAGAATATACCTATAGAACATATTTCTTATCTTTCTTATCTATCTCTATGCTTGTATATCTAGGATAGGAGATAGAAGATAAGAGATAAGAGATAAGAGTTAGAAGATAAGAGATAAAAATTACAAAGTAGTTCGGCAGTTACAAACAAAGAGAGAAGAAGGGAAAAAGAAAAAGAGAAAAGAGAGTATATAAAGAGAGACTTATACACCTTAGATACGTTAAACAGCAACTTAATAGTACTATAGAAGTGTAAGTATACTAGCCTATCTATATTCTTCTATCTGCGCAGTTTTGTTAACAGTATTAGGCCTATAGTGTCTTATATAGTTGCTTATAGGTATATTATTACCTATAGACTACCTCTAGCCTGTATACTGTCTGCTAGAAGCTTTACCTATATATATATATAGGCTTCTAGGTAGTAGCACTTCTAGAAAAACATCTCTACCTTAAAGTTGTTAGTAACAGTATTATATAGCAGTATATAATCTCTTAAGCATACCTCCTTTACTATGTCTATAAATATACAGCTTCTGCTGTAGAACTACAGGTTAGCAATTTTGTCCTATACTGTTTCCTACGCCTAGTAGGTAGTTACTAGACTAACGCCTAGCTCTTATATATAGGTAAGCTTTGTGTTCTTAGCGTTTATAAAGAGCGTAGCACCTTTAAAGTAACTTAGGCCTAGATTCTTAGCAATTCTCTTAAGAATTAACGTCTATAGCCTATCTAGGTGTTTAGCCTATAGTATAAGCAACAGGATCTGCTCTTATAAGCTGTTCTTATTCTACTTAGCCTCCTTTAATATTATAGTAATATCTATAGTAGTAATATTCTCTAATTAGAGATAGTACTTTATCTTAGCTGCTAGCACTAGAGTATTAAGAGCAGAAAGCAGCACTATGTTAAACTAAAGCTGCTAGTCTTACTTACTAAGAAAGTTACTATACTTATACAGACTCTCTAGACGCAGCTTAAAGAAGAAGACATACACTAGTAGTAACTAGATACTGCCTACAACTGCACTAAAGCAGTAATATAGAATCTTATATAGTAGTAGTATAGTTATAGTTAGCTTATTACAGGTATTATACACAGAAAAAAGGTCTAATATAAAGAAGGTTTAAACTAAAACTAGATTAAAGTGCTTAGTATCTGCTTTCTGTATTAATTTAACTTACCTAAGGCGTTTATATAGTAGGTACTATAGTTTCTTATACAAAGCTAGCAAAGGAATACTCTTATAATCCTTATTTAGCAGCTAGTACAGGTAGTAGGCAATAATATTACTATTATATAAGGTAGGAACGCTGTAAGGTCTAGTTCTGTAAGTTGTAATTAACTTACAGAGCATTGTTTAGCCTGTTTAGAGTCTATTATATTACCTAGGTTACCTACACGTGTTCTTTAAGGTACCTAGGACCTATAAAGCGTATTTTCTATTTTCTATCCTTACTTTGCCTTTTTTACTGTTTTAATGCTATTTAAACCCTTCTTTACTATTTAAATCCTTCTTCTTAAAGTATCTTTCCCCTCTAGCTAGCAGTAGATATAACGTTCCTCTACGCTAGATAAACAGGTTAACTAGTTCTGTAATTATATAAGTAAATGTTTTTAAATTAGTTATAAACTATACCTAATTATTATAGTAGCAATGTTTACAGCTTTATTCTTAAGGTTTATATTAGTTTAGTTTAAAAGAGCCTTCTTTCTATATACACTAGTATTATATTTAATAATAGTAGCCTAGTAGAGACTAAATTTGTTAACATATTTAAGGAAAGCTGTCTCTTCTCTAACTGTCTAATATACCTTTTTCTGTATTGCTATTACACGTTAGTAAGATTACTAGACTTATACCTCTGCCTAGTAGCTAGCTAGGTTAGAAAGAAGTCTATTATACACTATAGTTAGACTTACAGAGTAAATATTAGAGGTGCTAAATAGTAAAGAAGTTAACCTAAGTTAGTACTCTAAACAATTTACACAGGTTGTATATTAAGTTCCTTAGTTTGCGTAATAAAGGAGAACCTAAAGCAGCTCTTTATTACTTCTATCTACTAAGATATTACTAGATTAAGAAGAGTTAATTAATACAGAAAGGGAGAGAATAGAGAATAAACTAGGTAAATATCTTGTAATTAACTATTTAGAGCTGTTCCTACAGTCTTTAAAATTGTCCTTAATTAAGATTAGTGTAGAAGAGTAGCTACTATCTATAAGACAGTTTAGGGCTAGGCTAATAACAGCCTTCTAGAAGGATATGTTGTAAGGATATAACAGCCTTATATTCTTAAACAGCAAATAAGAAGGTATAAAAAAGAACTCTGTGTTTTCTACTTTAAGTACTAACCTGCTAGAGTGTTGTAAAGCTAGTTGTCTAATTAAGCTGTAGAATACTTTAGGTACTATAGAGAGCACAGCCTGTTAGCTAGACTGTTTAGTATTCTAGCTTTATAGTTATGCACTCTTAGAGGTAACAACAGTTTTAGAAGTAGGATTATAGAACTAATTATTAAGAGGCAGCCTAGCACAGTTAATTACAGGTTCTTTAGATTATAGAGAACGCAGTTTATTATCTAGCAATTTAGAGAATCTATTACTAAACTTAATTCTTTTTACACTAGGTAACTAACAGAAGATAGCTCTAAGTCTAAAAGAAGGTTGCTTTGTAGTTAGTGTAGGCAATATAAGTAGTATAGAGAGAATATAAAAAGGTAAGAAGGTATACTAGTAAGAAGAAGGCAGTGCCTTTATAGAATTAGAGGGAGAGACAGCGTCCCTAACTATAGAGAGCAGAGTAACTATAACTAGAAAGAGAATTAATATTATGTTTAACAGTGCTTTACTTTAAGTATTAAGCAGCAGAAGAAGTTTATATAGTAGAGTAGAGTAGAAGTAGTAGTTAAATAAAAAGTTAAGGTTAAGAGGATCAGGCAAATTACCTTTCTTATTAAAAGAGGTGTAATAAGCACAGAAATAAAGAGGCTAAAGGGCTAAATAGAGGGGTAACTAGAGGCTTTCTACCTTAGGTATGCTAACTCTTAGGAACACCTTAGGGCAACTATAGTTACCTCTTAGCGCCTACGCACACGTATATATTCTTCTAAATCCTTAGAGGCTTAACCTCTAAGGATTTGTCTTATCTTATCTAATACTATACGTTTTTGTCTTATCTCTCTTACCTGCCTACAGTGTTCTTGTAGAAAGTACTAGTAATAATAGCTATTGTATAAGTATTAAGTATTGTTTAACCTATGCTTAAAAGGTTTAAATAATAGAGCCTATAGATAGAGAGGGCTAGTAGAAGAGAAGAGAAGAAGAGAGCAGGTTAAAGTTTAGGAGTAACCTAGCCTCTTTATAACCTACTATTAACTCTAATATAAAGCTAAGCAGATATAAATAGAATTAAGATACTTATAACACGTTAGCGTTCTTAAATATATTTAGAGGTAGGTAATAATAACTCTTTTTAGCTTAGCGCAACCTACGTCCTATACTGCTATACTACCCCTTAATAGTATAACAACTATAACTTAGATTATAGTTCTATAAGTTATAATTAACTTACAGAGCCCTGTTTAGGCAGTATAAAGTTAGCTAGAGTAGTTGCTAGCTGTATAGCAATAGACCTAGAAGTAGGTAATAATAACTCTTCTTAGCCTAGCATAACCTACGTTCTACACTGCTATACTACCCCCTAACAGTATAATAACTATAACTTAGATTATAGTTCTATAAGTTGTAATTAACTTACAGAGCACTATTTAGGCAGTGTAAGGTTAGCTACAGTAGTTACTAGCTGTATAGTAATAGACCTAGAAGTAGGTAATAATAACTCTTCTTAGCTTAGTGTAACCTATATCCTGCACTACTACACTACCCCCTAACAGCATAACAACTACAACTTAGATTATAGTTCTATAAGTTATAATTAACTTATAGAGCCCTATTTAGGCAGTATAAAGTTAGCTAGAGTAGTTACTAGCTATGTAGTAATAGACTTAGAGGTAGGTAATAATAACTCTTCTTAGCCTAGCGCAACTTATATCCTACGCTACTATACTACCCTCTAATAGCGTAATAACTATAACTTAGATTATAGTTTTATAAGTTGTAATTAACTTACAGAGTACTGTTTAGGCAGTGTAAAGTTAGCTAGAGTAGTTACTAGCTATATAGTAATAGACCTAGAAGTAGGTAATAATAACTCTTCTTAGCTTAGTATAACCTGTGTCCTATACTGCAGTACTACCTACTTTTAGCCCTTATAACTTAATAATTAGACCTTAGACTGTAATTTAGAAGAGTATATTCTCTTTACATAATTATACGCTTTTAATTCTAGTCTAAAATTTAAAATTTAATTTTTTAATATTTATCTAACTCTACGCTTATTTTCCCTCTTCTAGTAGTAATACGTAACAGCTCTTATTTAGATGTTAATAATACACAAGTAAACCTAGTCTAGCTCTTATAGTAGTAATTAAACTATAATTAGTATGTTATCCTTATAAACATATCTTATATTAGGCAGGCCTATATTGTTAGCAAAGGTATTAGGCTAGCTAGTCTTATTATCTTTACTGTAGAGATTAGTATATAGAAATTTACCTTATATATTACAAATATATAAGTCTAGCTACTAGTATAGTATAGCTAATTAGTAAGCTTATATAAATAGGGTAGTAGTAGAGAGTAGAAAGATAATATAGTAGAGGGACAGTATAAGAGTAATAAAACAGAAAGGCTAAATAACTAAGACGTATTTTCTGCTGTTAGCAGGGTAACCCCTATTGCAATACTAAATGCGTAATATATACTGTCTTTATAATTTGCTATAGAAAAATACGTTTATAAATGCACTGTGCAAGAGCTTACTTAGTTTATATTAGTAGGCTGTTTTCTACAGACTATGCTATCTAAGTACTATAGCTACTATGTTTTATACTTTTGTAATGCCTTAAGACAAACCTATTCTGCATAGCTTTATCTTATCTAACTTTTAGATATATAACATATCTAGACTAGAAGTTAATACTATAGTTCTAATAAATATTAGTTATAAGTACTCTAGTCTTATTCTTATCCTACTAGTTGCTATTCTACTCTTCTTTATTATTACTAGTGCTGCTACTGTTTCTAGTTATACCTAGTAAGGTAGATACACCTACACTACTATACTTAAGAGAGAGGGAGCCTATACTGTTTAAACTGTTAACATTAGTATTCTAGAGATCTGTTGCCTGTTAATATAGTGTTAACTGCATATTATCTTTAACTTACTATTACGCACTACCTTTGCCTAGTTAACTAATAGATTAAGGCTATAGAGAGTTAGACTACAAAGAAGCTAAGTAAAGAATTAGTTTAGCTTATTAACATCTCTATTATTAGTAAAGTTAGTAACTGTATAGTGTTAACTTATATAAGTTTTATATTACTATTATACTTACTAATATTAATAACTATGCTAATTATATTATGTCTATACTGCTAAGTAGACTAGAAGTAGGTAGTTATCTACTTTATTACTGTGTTGCTTAGTTAGACATTTCTAAAGGTAATTAATATAGTATAAACATACCTTAATTAGTTAGTTTCTAGAGTATAACTGCGTGCAAAGCTTACTTAAATTAGGGTAGTTATATTCTAAATATTACAGTAGGATAGAAAGTAGTTAGATCTTAAGTAGGTTAAGCAAGCAGAGGGTAAGAGTAGAAAGAGTTAAGTAGGTAGAAGAGGGACTTCTTATATAGGACTAGAAAACAAAGAATAAAATAAGTAAGACAGCACGTACCCTAGTGTAGGCAGTAACATTATGCTAAGTATATAAACGTATTGCTATAAAAGCTATAAAAATTATTGCCTTTACTTATACTCTACAAATCTTACTTTGTAAAAAGTCTACCTAGGTAAACCTAGAGTTTCTCTAGTAGCCTATGTATTAATATAGAGTATTGTTTAATTTACAAGTTATAGTAGGTAGTTTTCTTTTTATTTTTTTAATTTTTTTCTTTTTCTTTTTTTTTTTTTTTAGTAACTCTAAAGTCCTATATTGTTAAAGCCTATCTATAAGGCTATTTGTCTGCTAAGTGCTAAAGAGGTAAAGAAAAACTAAAATAAAGCAAAAAATTAAGTATTAGGTTTTAGTGCATATTATACCTGTAAAATTATTTATGCATATTACACTTAAAAATAGCCTCTAGATTATAGAAAGTTGTTGATATAAAAAAAGATAAGTAAAGATAAAAGAAACTAAATCTTAAAATTACTCCTTCTCTATTCTCTCTTCTTTATTGTCCTTAGGGTCTATAATAGTGTTAGACTTAACAACCTTTGCTACTCTCTAACAGGCAGAAGCCCTAGTAGGTACCTATAGAGGCTTTAAGAGCTTCTTAGCCTTAGCCTATTTAGCTTTTAGTTAGGCTTTTAGTTTAGGCGTGTTTATTATCTTTAGCTTCTTTGTTTCTAGAGCTGCTTTATTAGGTTGTATGTCTTATAAGCACTTTATAGAGTGTAGTTTAGTAGGTATTATAGAGAGCTGTGTTATAGATAGAGTACTACTCTTATATGCTGTAGGCTTACCTGTATTTAGTAGCAAGCTAAACATACTCTGTTCTATCCTAGTAGAGGCACTAGACCTCTTAGAGGACTAGCTAAATCTACCTTTACTGCCTAGTGCTTATATAGAAGAAGTAGGCTTAGCCTTAGCTATAACATCCTTATCTAAGTCTAACTTAACAGTAATATTAGTATAGTAAGCACCTTAACTACAGTTAATAGGTATAAAGAGATTATTATTATTACCTTTAAGTAGACTATACGTACTACTCTAAGGTGTCTATAGAGAGGATACTAAAGAGACTAAAGAGGAATCTAGGCGTGCGTTGCAGCTAAGAAGTTTATCTCTATACCTAAACTTATCTATTTAAGTATGCCTCTTTTTAGCCCTTCTAATAGCATCTAGCCTATTCTTACTCTTAGGAATTACAGCATGCATATTCTTATAGAGTAAGCTGTCTAGGTTAAGGTATAGAGAAAACTAAAGCTACGCTAAAGAGCTCTTATTTTACTGTATCTTACTTACTATTAATAAGATATTTACTAATACGCGTAGGCAGTTGTCTTTAGTAGGCAGCTACTTAAAAGGAGTAGAAGTAGTGTTCTTGTCTACACTGCTAATAATAGCTAAACGCAAGGTAAGGTGTATAGCTAAACTATTATAAAAGCAGGTAATCTGCAGCTCTAACAAGCAGCTAGACTAGAAAATAAAGATAAGAATATTATCTAGGGCTAATTACTGTTAGCGTATATAACTAGATAATAAAGAGAAGACAGAGAAGAGAGCAGAGAAACTCTAAGTTTTCTATAAAGCTAGAGTTTCTCTACCCCTCTTTAGAGTTAGGGAATAGACTTATATAAATTAGGGTTATGTAGATACTTAGGCAGAAAACCTTTGCTTACCTTATACATTAGTTAGCCCTTTACTATAACAAAGCCTGTTAATAATATAAGATTGTAGTATTAAGTAGTCTCTTAGTTATTCTTAATACTAATACTATAGGCCTTTATAAGTAGCTTAGAATTAATACTAGTAGCTACCTACAGCAACGCTCTACGTGTATTAAACAAGGTAATACTAGTATTATAGGTTGCGTTATTGTAGAATTTAATAATTAGCTAGTTCTTACACTATCTAATGCGTATAATCTGCCTATAGTACTAAATAAACATAGAGTGTATAGGTGTTAGGCTAGTTATAATAATATAGCAACAGCTCTACTAGTAGTTAGCACCTGTATTCTAATTTATACTGTAAATAAGGACTTTAATTTTATTAGAGTCTAGTTTGCTAGCAGACTTAAAGGTAGTAACTAGGCTATTAAATTATGCTACTATGCTTACCTTATCCTTAGTAGTAAACTGCAACATCTATACGCAGGATTTAATGCTAGTAAGGTTAAGTAAACTATTAAGAATCTCCTACTTAAGAAGATTCTGCGCAAAGATAAGTACCTTCTCTTTCTAGATTATGTTAATATCTGCAACCTAGGCTAGGATTAGTCTAATATGCTCTAATTACGCAGCAAAACAGTTAATAAAGGCGCTAGTCTCTCTTATAGAAGGCACGTTGCTGTTAGAGGTAGCTATTATGTTCTTAACACCTTGTTTATTAGCATAGTACTTAATATTAACTAGGAGGGTATAGATATACTTATAGTACTAGCGCTTATTATAAAGCTAACTCTAAGAGGTAATAGTAGGGCTTTTAGTTATATAATGTATACTGTTAGTATATAGAGGTATTAGATAAAAACTTCTAAGGTTGTACTTAAATAAAACATTACTGTTAATTTATCTCTTACTTAAATTCTTATTATAAATCTACAGCTTCTTAGTAAAATAAGCCTTACCTAGATTATAAATGTCCTAGTTATCTGTATTGTTATTAAACAAAATGTGTACAGCCTTATAGTCTAGTAACAGGTTACCTATAGTATATATATTGCTGTTAAGGTAGGTTATATATTAAGAGTTGTAGTTAATCTTATAAGTAATCTTACTTTAGATCTTGTAGAGCGCTATGCCTTAGTAGGTAAGAGAATTATAGATAGTAATAAAAGTACTAAAGGCTTTATGCGTAAGTATAAAGCAGGTGTCTTCTAGTAAAGTATCTTCCTTATATAGATTACGTAAGAGCCCTAATTAGTTCTGTTTAATAGCCTGTTTGTTTAATATAGGGCTTTATATTAATACTAAGAGACTTCTAAAACCTTACATAGAGTATAGCACTAAGGTAGCAGTTAGTAGTAGATAAAAAAACGCCTTTAGGTTGTAAATAGCAATTAAGAAGGTTAACTCTATATTTTAGGCTACCTAACACTTATTAATAATATAAGTATAGACTAACCCTTTAAGGTTACTAGGAAAACTAGATAGGTAGTAACCTTTAAGTGCGTAGTGCTTAGCCTCTTCTACCTTTATCTACTTATCTAGGTGTAACTTAATAAGATAATTAGTAACAGTACTAGGCCTATATTAACTAGCTAGAGTCTAGTATAAGGTAATAATAATAGTGTAGTTTACTATTTAGCTATTAAATATTAGGTGTTTATGTGTAAGCACGTCTGTTAGCTATAAGCTACTAGGCGCATAAGTAGACTTATCCTTCTCTACCCTGTATATAAGAATATAGAAGACCTTTAAAAAGGTAACTATGTTACAGACAGCCTAGTTAACTAGATAAGCCTTAGTTACCTAGAAATAAACCTTAGGTCTACCTATTGTGCTTAAACATGCCTAATTCTTAGCTTAGTAACGCATGTTTTCTATAAACAAGTACTTATTTATAACTTATAAAAATATTAGCTATTGTTTATAGCGTAATAATTATACTCTATGTTACTTAAGCACTACTACTATAATAGAAGGAAGAGAGGAGAGGAGAGGATAGAGAAACTCTAGGTTTTGCCTAAATGCTAATAGTTAGAGTTGCCCTAATGCCTCTTAGGTAGAAGGTACTTACGTTAAGAACAAAAGTAAAGGCAAGGTTAGTCTTTCTAGTACTAGTAGCAAGGTATTCTATAAATTCTTTTAGTAAGAGGTTGTCTTAAATATTTAAATCTATTACGTCCCTAGCTTTACATACGCTAATAACCTAGTCCTAGAACAGTTCTATTCTAGTGTTCTAACTAGAAATTAGTAGTTATAAGCGTTTCTTAATGTAAAGAAGAGAAAGAGAGTTATAATACGTCTTAGCAGACGCAATCTTTAGAGTAGATAAGGTAGTAATTTGCTTCTATTACGTATAAAAGCTACCTGTGTTTATATACAGAGTATAGTTATCTCTAGTACTACCTTAGCCTAAACCCTATACTAATAGGTTTATTTAAGATAAATAAACCTTAAAGACTAGATTATAGCTAATATTAACAGCGCTATTCTTTTCTAGTATAGTAGTGTTGCAGAGATAGTCTCTAAGAGACTTTAGCTCTCTATTATTTATCTTCTAGAAGTAACAGACAGTTATAAGCACTTAAAACTAGGCAACTTGCCTTGCTACCTCCTCTTCTAACATGTGTAATACACTAGACAACGTCTAATAGCCTGTAGACAAGTAGTCTAAAGTAGTTATAAGGTAACTAGAAGAGGCTAGAGAAGTTAACTAGTAGGCACCTTGCATTACTAGAGCTACTACGTTAATTAGCAATCTATACGCAAGAAAAGTATTAGAGAGGAGAAGAAATTAGAGAAACTCTAGGGTCTTAAGACCTAGAGTTTCTCTAATAGGTCTAGAGAAAATAAAGTACACTTACTTAGTATTAGCCTACTCTTATTAGTAGTAAGTGTCTTCTTCTAAGCCTGCTTAAACGCTAAGAATGTATTCTTAAGATTATTTACATAGCTATCTTCCTAATTAACCTATCTATTATAGTTAATACTAATAAGGTAGTTACTACTAATAGTGCGCGCTTAATCTATACCCTTAAAACAATAAAACTACTTACAGCATAGGTTCTTAGAGATATTATTACTAACAAGATTTAGAAGAGCTTTACTAGTAGAGATAGGCTTAACTTAGAGATAGTCTAGGTAGCCTGTTTTATACTACTTGTAGATCTTATTAAGGTTTAACAATATAACTAAGGTAGGTAGCTTAGTACGTTATAGTAGCTTATTAGTTTTAGTTGTTACTTATTAGATATAAAGAGGCTTTGCCTACTAAATAGGCAAAGAGCTAAATAGATAAGTAACTACTAGGTTAGAGTCTACTAGAGTATTAGAAGGGTTTTAAGCAGATGTATTAGTACTACTATCTTAAGTAGGCAGACTAACATAGTAGTTCTTACTCTTGTTACCTTTGCTCTTATATATCTGTTTATTACAGATACTAGAAGAAAGGCGTTCTAGCTCTTCTTTAGATATAATACTATTGTTATTACTATTTACCTCTATATTAGCTTTATCTGCATTATCCCTGCTAGAGGCAACAGCTTTGTTAATAGTAGAAGTAGTTTTCTAGTAGGCAGATAAGAGAAGGAGCAGTGCCTATACGCAGTTAATGCGTATATTAAATAGAATCCTAGAAGCTTAGTAAGGGCTTGTATTTATCTTAAATAGCTTCTAGACAACTTAGAGGATAAAGCCTGTAGTAAACTCCTAATAGCTTTAAAAAGCCTACTTAGACACATCTGTTAATACAGCTAATACTTTAAGTTAAGTGTCTAGGTTGTTTAAAATCTTAATAACTATAGCTAACTTACACTGCCTAACCTCTGTCCCTAAGAGCGCTAGCTCTTCTTTAAAGAATTTAAAGAAGAGCAAAATATACTAGTCTACTAACGCCTAAAATACTGTTAATAATTACCTAAAATAGGGCGCTAGTAATACAAAGGACTAGTATAGCTTATATATAGAGCAATCTAGAGGTAGTAGTATAACTACCTTGCTTAGCACTGCTAAAGAATAGTATAGTATAACTAATAGCTAACCCTGTGCCTTTACCTTATTATCTAATTTACCTTCTAGTTTACTTAAGCTAATAAGGATTAGTGCCTAAGAATTATCTCCTATTATAGTAGTGTTACCTACTGCAACTTAGCTGTCTTATACTAAATCTAGACCTGTAATAGTGTTAAGAAGAGCTCTATTAGAGTTTAGAGTTAATATTTACAGCAGCAGTTATTCTGCAGCAGTACTATTAAACGCACCTATAGTGTGTTTATCCTGCTTATTACTAGAAGAGGAAGGCAATTTAAAGTTAAACAAGTATTTAGAAGGGGCATTACCTTAGTATATAGAAGAGTAGAGGTAAGAGATATAATTACTGTTGTGCGTAAACTCTTTAAATAAGGCAACTTCCTACTGTTATTAGCCTTATACAGACAACAGGTAAGTAGTAGAGACTTTAACATCTAAAGTATACTAGCTTATATAGTTAGGTTCTAACACTATAGTAGTAGAATAGTAGCTATATATGTTAGTATAGTAAACAGCTAAGACAACAAACTATACTTACTATAGTTAATAGAAGAGTTATAACTAGAAAACATGTAGTAAACCTATAATACTGTGCTATAACCTAAAAGTATAGTTAGACAAAGAGGAGTAGGCAAACTCTAGGTGTCTAAAAACCTAGACTTTCCCTAAAGGACCTACTGCTCTTAGAGGCCTATTAGGAGGAGAATTAGTAGGAGAAAAAAGGAAATCTAATTATAGAACTGTAGTTTAGTAAAAAGACGTAGTAGAGTAAGAAAAGAAATAATAACTAAAGTAATAAAAGTTAAAAATTATTAATAAATCTAAGAGAGGCAGCTAGTAAAAAGGCTCTAGGTGTTATAGTTCCTTAAGCAACCTAGTAAAAGGATCTAATATAGGTAATGCATGTTAGCAACACTAGAACAGTGCTAAATATATACAAACAAGGCGTAAAAGTTATATACAGTACTGTACTATTTATATACACTAGTAGGTGTACATAAGAAGCGTAGGGAGGGCTAGAGAATCTCTAGGTCTAGGTTGTTAGACTTAGTTAAATTAGACTTAGTTAAATTAGACTTCTGCCTATAGTTGTTGCTATTAATAAGTAGACTTATAGAAAGTAAAGTAGAGGGAACTGTTAAAGAAAGAAAAGAAGAAGGAAGGTCTTATATAGTATCCTTATGGGTCTAAGCTTCTTAGTGCAGAATATTAAAACCTAGAGATTTCTTAACCTCTCTTCTATACTATAGGTCTAATGTAAAGTATATAGTATAGTTAGTATAAGAGTCTAGGTTTTAACAAGCTTATAAACCTAGAGTTTCTCTAGCCTCTTCTACAGCCTATAGCAGATATATATAACGTAGCATAGTAGTTACCTTTAGTTAAGATTAGATAGGACTAGCGTAAGTATATTTTTATAGCAAAATAACATGCTTACTACAGTAATAACTAGGGTAGAGAAAATAATAAGGTTTATGTAAAATATTATTATTCTCTATAAAAAAGCATAGTTAAGAGAGTATTAGTTTTTAGCACCTTATTATTAGAGATAGGAGTATTAATACTTAAATAGTATTTTATATACGTCTAGGTTATCTCTAAGGAAGTATGTTTGTATAAACTAGTTTAGATCTAAACACACTTAGCCTACTTTATAGTTATCTCTATATTCCTCTATATTTTAGAAGTACTTACTAAAGTTAGTAGTGTACTGTCTAGGTAATCTAGGTGTCTAATCTAAAAAGCTGCTGCGTTTAGTAAAATCTATCTATACCTCTTTTATACTAGTAACATTTTCCTATAAGTATGCCTATATATCTTAAATAGTGTATTTGTTATTATACTAAACTATAGTTAGAGGCTATATACGCGTTTTCCTAGTCCTGTCTATATTCTATTTTAGGCAGTAGTTAGCTAGCATAAGATAGGACTAGCATTATTCTTTGCCCTATTTGTTTCCTAGCTTCTAGCAATATTTGCTAACAATAGATCCTAGAAATTTACTTTCTAGGCAGGCTGTTCTAGTATATGTAAAACTTATATAGCTTAAGAAATACATAATACAATATAAACTCTAGAACTACTATATTGCTAGTAGCTTAGTTAAGAACAGACATTTTTGTTCTAATATATTTGCGTTATATTAATACATGTTATACTTAAGTTCCCTTTCTTATTTAGCTAGTTTATATTATAGTAGTAGAGAACTTGTTTACATTTAAGAATGTTTGTAGTCTAGTTATATTAGTAGTTTTTTATTTTATAGATAGAAAGAGTTTACCTATATCTATTAGTAATTGCTTCTTTGCAATAGGTATAAGGCAGACTATCTGTCTCTACCTTAGTATTAGTATATTTAGGCTTAACAGCGTATAGCTATAGTATACTAGTATAACAGAACTGCTACTACTTAGTGTAGATAATAGCTAGTCTAGACATAGACATACAGGGCTATATGCATTTATTAGTTGTATAGGTAGAGTATAGTAAGTAGGTGTAGCTAATACTAAAAACTTCCTACTAGTTAGTTCCTTGCGTTTCTAGTGCAAGTCTTACTTATGTCTAGTATTTAATAGTGTATAAAACGTCTTTTAATATATATTACACTTTTCTTCTTCTTTCTTATATATATTTTAACTAAGTTAGTTGTTAAAATATAATGCGTCTAGTGCCTTCCTTCTATATACTAGTAATATTCTGCTAATTTGCGCAAATTCAGCTATAGACCTCTTTACGTCTAGTTCTACCTTGTTATAGTATGTGTTTAGTATACTATGTCTAATAATAAGCTAAGTAACGTATTATAACCTATCTCTTCTGCCTTGTCTACTTTCTTACACCTAGTTAATTAAATGCTTAGGTAACCTAAATTAGAATATAGCTAGGAGGAAGTCTATGTAAACGCTAGCTGTAAAAGCACTTATTATAATAAAGATGCCTAATTTATTCTTAAAAAATCTAGCCTATGTACTAGTCTTCTCTTCTTCTAACAACTTGCTGTAAAATTACTTATATTATAATTACTTAGTAAGTTTGTCTACTATAGCCTGGCTGTTAATATAGACAAGGATTTTCTAGAATTTTACAACTTCTTATTAGATATATTACACTATCCATTTTGTTAATATTAGATTAGTTCTGTTAATAGTCTACACTTTATATTACAGATTACTCTACACTGTTAGTTTACAGAATACTGTAGTATTACTTAGTATGCTAACCAATTCAGAGTGCGTTATATTATTCTTTAAATAGGACAGTTACTAATAGTAATATTAGGTAGGTAGTATACTGCGTAATAGTTTAAAGGTTACGCAGATAAAGTTAAAATTATATATTAGATAGTAAGATATAATAGAACTTATTAACTACAATCTGCTTTAATTTGCCTATAGCGCTTATACGCTAGGTAAATAATATAAATACACTATTACTAATGCTCTTAGGCGTTACTAGTATAATAGACGCTATTTTATTGTAGTAACTATGTTTCTATACTAATACGCGTATATATAATACCTTACAGGCTCTAACAATATCTAAGCAGAGTGTAGTTAAGAGAATAATTATAATAGTCTGTCTATATCCTAGGTAATATAATAGTAGCAGGAAGAGTAGGCTTTTACTAGACCTAGTACTAGCAATGTAGACAACAATAGAGCTGCCTATTATTACAGAACTAAGAGCTTGCTCTTGCTAACCTTAAAATTAAGTATATTATCTATAATTCTCTTATAGTAAGGAGGGAAGGTAAATATCTATCTGCTTAGACAGTTGCTCCTGCAGTGTTTATTACTAGTTGTGTTATTTAACTGCTTTGTTACTCTTAAGTAGAGTAGTAAACTATAGTACCTTATGCTACTAGGTAGAGATTTTAAAGTGTACTTTAGCTAGGTATTATTTCCTAGTAAACACTTTAGTTATATCTAATATATAGACTATGTAGCCTGTTTCTAGTAAGTGTCTAGCTTACATTTCTTAAGCTTCTGCTTTAGCTTTCTTAATTATCTTATCTACTTCTTCTCTAGACAGCTCTTTTAGTAGCCTATTGTTACTTTTAATTTTGCGTCTAAATGTAACAAGTAGATACTAAAGGGTGCTAATGTTAATTTCTTATTCTATCTAATGCAGGGTTGCCTATTAAATAACAAAGCTTAGTAGCTTAGACACTTTATATTATATTCTATCCTGTTTAGACTACAGAAAGCTGCTTATAGCTTAGAGGTAGTAGTATTCTTAATAGTCTTTAGCAACCTAATGCTGTATTATAATATAGAATAGGCAAATAAGCTACAAATACTATACTAGTAACGTACTAACTTCTCTAGGTAGAAATTAATACACAGTCTTTAACAACTTATTATAGTTATATTCTTTATAGTAGTAAGGAATAACAGTAACAAGCCTGTTAAAAAGAAATATATTGCATAGGCTATTAGTTGCTAAGTTCTTATGTTAAATGCTAAGAATCTTAGTTCTATAGGCAGGTTAGCTACTTATAAGGTAGATAAGTAACAATAAGTAACTAAGGAAGCTTTAGACCTTATTATAGTATTATTTAATCTGTATTAGGTCTCTTAGGTTAAATATAGTAGTCTTCTTAAACATTCTACTGTTAACTGCTTAGAGCATTTCTTTAGAGACAAATCTCTAATGTTCTTAGAGATGTAGTAATAAGAGAGTAAATCCGCTATATCCTAGTATAGACTTAGTAGCTTACTCTTTAATCTTATTCTATAGTATAGAGAGTAGTTAGTCTCTCTACTTTACAAAGGCTAGCTTACATAAGAGTAAAGATACTTACTTATATTTATTCTATACTATATTCTTTATCTACTCTAAATTAGTCTTTACTAAACATTTAGTAACAGAGTTGCTATTCTAGTGTATAAATACATCTAGGTTCTCTCTATATTAAAAGCAGCTTACGTATCTAGCTGTTGTAATAAGCTAGTTTATTAAAGTTAGATATTCTGTAGATAAATAATTATACACCTATTTCTTAAACTTATTAGTAATAGAGCAATTAGGATCTTTAGTGTAGCCTTAGTTTTCTGTTGTATTAAACTTATTAACTAAGTCTTCTACTTCTTCTTAGGTAATACACTGCTGTGTTAATGTAGAACACTCTTCTCTAGCTTTTCTATTATAGCCTACAATTTTGTCTTAATACTGCTAGATAGTAGTAAGTCTAGCTATTTTTTTAAGCGCTAATAGGTCTGTAGTAAAGTTATATACTTTATAAAATTTATATTTACTACTTAAAATAGATAGGATAGCAATAGGAGTTACTATAGCTAGTTTAAGGTTATCTGTTTATACTGTTTATTAAATAAGAGATAACTAGAAATTATAGCAGAGAAGTTTAGTAGTGTTAAGCATAGTACACTAATAATATTCTTATATAGAAGGTATTTACCTACTTAATCTATGCAAGTGTTCCTTAAGTGCGTCTTATAACTCCTGTTAGTATAGCTGTAGATAGAGAAGTTATTTAGATAGAGACAAGGATTAGTATATATAATAGAAAAAGGTAAATATTTTCTATAAACAGATAGCGTAGTGTAGGTTAAAGTTTTAGTAAGTCTCTAGAGGAAACAGGAGTATATCTGTATAATGCTCCTATATTACTCTAATTCTAATGTATTAGGAGGTAATAGTAGTAGTGTTTTGCTAGGTACAAACTATGCTCTTAATAGAGGAGTACAGGAAGAAAAGTAATAGTTTATTATCTAGGATTAGAGGTTTAATTATTGCAATAGCAGCATTCTAAGATTTAAATTAGGCTAGAATTTTAAGAATTTAGGTATAGGCTAGCTATAGGTTAGTTTGTAGGTAAGACACTGCAGGTATACTGCTTATCTATTCCTGTTAATCCTGTTTTGCTTATTATAATACACTTTCTAGTTATAGTTGTAATTCCTCTAACGCGCTTAGGTTTTTATTATTGTTTTTAGCTGTTGTTGCGTTTAAGTCTAGCTATAGAGTTTACTTATTAGTTAACGTTGTTTAAGGAGAGGCTGTTAGAAGTAGATTAATATAATTAGGTTCTTTAACGTAGAAGAACTAGGTAACGCTAAGTTATACTGCCTCTTTAGAGATAGTAATAAAGAATCTTTAGCTACAGACTAGGGATATCTAGTCTAGATACTACTTATTAGCTAAGGTTGCATTAGCATCTTTAG
>SATZ01000642.1:0-18423 GCA_004335205.1 Ascochyta viciae-villosae | reverse complement strand
TTAAAGGAACTTTTAAGAAAGCTAATCTAGGAGAGATTATAGAAGCTAGTACTTAGTTACTCCCTGTCTTAGGAAAAGGAGATTAATTAATTAAAGCTTGCCTTAATAGGAAGAAGGGACCTAGAACTAAGGATCTGTTACTTAAAGATGTTAAGGTAGTTAATAGATTCTATGTTAACATTATATCTAAAGCTAAGCTTAAGAAGGTTAGACTCTAGTACATAGGTCTTAACAACACTCTTAGGTATAGATTACTTAAGGACTACGTAATTATAGCTACCCTATACTTAGCTTATAACCTTGTCTTTATTAAATACAACAAGATTAGTTATTATCCTTTACCTCCTATTGTCTAAGCTATAAAACTATCTATAGTTAATTAAACTTAATCTAGCTTAGAGCAGCTCTAGTATTAACAATCTAGACACCTTAGATTAAAAGCCCTTTAAACCCTAGTCTAATCTGCTTAAAATGTTTAGATAGAGGGAACAAAGAGGATAGATTGTAAGCAATGCTTAACTGCACACTTCTACTAAGTAATCTCTCGTAGACTAAGAGAAAGATTACCTTGTCCTTTCTATTGTATATCCTAGGATCTATTTAATATGCTAACTAGAAGACTTAACAAAGAATAGGCACTAGTAATTAAAGAGGATTACTTAGGAAAGCTGTTTAATAACAATCTCTAATCTAAAACCCTTAGTAAGATAATAAGGGTTATTACAGGATTTACTAAGTAGGTTAAACAGAAATACGAGTTAGATATAGTTAAAATCTATTAGGATAATAATTTAGCCACTAGGCCCTAGAGAGGTGTATCTAGATACAAAGAGTAGGCACACAAACAAGGGATTACAATTGTAACCCCTCCTCTCTACACTTACAAACTAAATAGATTAGCAGAGAGAGTAGGATAAGAATTAATAACAAAATTAATTAAAATAAGGTTAGGAGCAAATCTGCTGGCTTAACTTTAGCTAGAGATTATGAGCGCAGCTGCTTACTTACATAGTATAAGTCTATTATCTGCTTAAAACTATTAATTACTAAATAAGGTGCTAGATAGCTGGTTTTGCTAATATTTTAGGTAGTACAAACCAGCAGAGATAAGGCATAGAACTGCTGATCTACAACTAGATTAGAGCAGGATATACGCCTATAGGTGCAGAGCTTATCCTCTTAATAAGGATTAATTAGCTAGTAGGGATTAATAAGGATTTAAAGTTAACCTAAGGGGACATATTAGTTACTTAGTTAGATACGTTACATCTAACATATACTAGATATAGGTCCTAACACTTAATTAAGTTATTATAATAAGAGACGTTGTATTTAATAAAAAGACCTTTTATTAAGGCACTCTAGATAAAGAAATAGAGATTGATTAAGCTACTTAGTTAGTAGAGATTCTTTACAATAGAGAAATCTAAGATCTAGGTTAGAACGTAATTATACCTAAACAAATAAATATCTAGTCTAGTTTAGACCCTGGCAGAAATGTAGGGGGTAAGTTATCTAGATTAACAGACATTGCAGCTAGCCTGCCTAGTAATTAAGAGAACTAGAGCACAGAAACAGTACAGGGAGAAAACAAGGCTAGTAATTACCTAAGAATCTGTACTGATTAACTAGAAACTACTAGATTATTTACTCTAGATGCTACTTCTAAACTAATTAATTAAGGTTTAGGGGGTAATAGAGACTGCAGAGAAATCTAATAGGATAATCTTACTAATTGTTGTAGGGCTGTTAATTAACAGAGAGTGCGCACTCCTGTAGTAGCTAAATTATCCTGCCTAAGTAGTTAATTAAGATTAATTACTCTAGCCTCTTAAGTCTACTAAGCTGCTTCTGCACAGCTAAGTAAAGCTGTAGATACAACAACTTGCGTTTAATTAAGTTAAAGACAACAAGGATTACTATCTAAAGCAGACCTAAGAGTCTATATCCTAGATAGGGAGCTAAGGCAAAAGCCTAGCGACTAGAAGGGGGGTAGATCTAAGGGTGTTAACGCTTTAATCGCTAGTCTTACTAAAAATAATTAGTAGTTGGATTTTACAAATACTTTCTTACCTAGTGTTACCTAATCCTAGGAAGAACAATTAAGTTATAAGACTATAAACTTAGTAGTTATAGCAGCAATCTAAAATAACTAAGTAAAACTATTACTTAATTAAAGAATATACAGGGATAATCTACTACTACTGCTAAAAATATAGAAATAATTAATGCAACACCTACTTAAGCTACCTTTTAGAGACGCTTTAAAGAAAGAGATAAATTAATTAAGGTAGAAAGGAACGTAGATAGAAATCCCTAAATTAGATTCTATAGATAGACTACTACTACTTAAGTAGGTCTAGACCTATAAATTTAATTAAGACAGCTTCTTTATTAAATGTAAAGCTAGACTTGTTGTTAGAGGTAATCTACAAGAGATTAACACTCTTACATTAACATATGCAGCTACACTAGCTGCTAAATTATTTAGAGCAGTTATAGCTATTATAGCTAAGTTTAATCTAGAGATTAAGCAATACAACGTAGTTAGAGCATTCTTAAATGCACTTATTATAAAAGACAATCTAGTAATCTATAATCTCCTAGACGGATTTAAAGAAGCTAGACTATGTGTTCTACTTAACAGAGCACTCTATAGATTAAGAGAATCCCTACTTCTGTAGTATAAAGAGTTCTTAAGCACTCTTTAATTAATTAGACTAATATGCTCTAAAGAGGAGCCTTGCCTGTTCTTTAATCTAGATTATACTATCCTAGCACTGTTCTACGTTAATAATATACTTTTGCTGTACTATAAGGACTATAAGTAAGAAGTATAAGATATTTAGAGCAAAGTTACGTTAAAGTATAAGATCTAAGATTAAGGAGATATACAGTAGTTCCTAGGGATTAGAGTAATCTAAAACAGAGAAGCAAGATTAATTACGTTACTCTATAATACGTATATTAATAAGATTGCTAAGAAGTTTAACCTAGATAAGGGGTTGTTTCTAGAAACCCCCCTATCTACAGCTAAGCTAATTAAAAACCCTAGAGAGGCAACTAAACAAGACATAAAGTCTTATTAAGAGAAGGTTAGATTAGCTTTCTATACAGCTATTATGCTTTGTCTAGACGTATCTTTTGCAGTATTAAAGTTATCCTACTTCCTAACAAACCTAAGTAAGGACTACTACAAGGCAATTAATTAAGTAATTATATATCTCTACAGGACAAGAACACAAGGCATTTAATTTAGAGATTATCCTAGACTAGAACTTGTTATCTGTAGAGATGCATCCTTTGCTAATAATTTAGAAACCTAAAGATCCTCTTACAGATATATAATTATTCTGTTTAGAGGACTAATCCTATAGAAAGCAGCTAGGCAATCTACAGTTACTACATCTATAATAAAGGCAGAGCTAATTACTCTATCCTACACAGTAAAAGAAATAATAGCAATCTAGTAATTGTTTAACAAAATAATGCTAGATATAGGACATACCTAGACTATTTAGTGTAATAATTAACAAACTATCTAGCTAGTAGTTAGTAAAAACAAGAGAATTACAACTAAACTTAGACACGTAGATATACAGAATATATAGCTAAGGCAGGAGTACTTAAACAGATTGTTTAAGATTAGCTATCTAGAAACCTCTTAAATACTAGCTAATAGATTAACTAAGGCACTAAGCAAACAGGAGTTTAATTACTTTAAGAAACTCCTAAATCTTAAGGATGCAAAGAGATTAATTAATAAACTAGAATAGAAGGCTTAATTGTAAGTACAATTACAGCTAATTTTAAACAGAACCTAGAACTATTATTATCTTATAATTAAGCTAATTACAGCTATTCTCCTACTACCTCTCTTTCTCTACTACCTCTATCCTCCTACTTACTTTTAGGCCTTAGTTCTTAAAGTTAAAGTTCCTAATAATATACTTATACAGCTTACGTGCGTTGCTAGCTATATTATAGTTAGAGATAAGGCTAAGGTTAAGGATGCGCACTTTAACAATGTACTAGTTAGTAGTGCTAATTCTAAAATACTTGTCCTCCTAGGCTCTGCCTAAGCAGTTAATGTTGTGTGTAAAGAACTTAAGCATAACAAAGCTGTTAGCGTTAAAAGCAACTTTACTATCTCTGTTGTAGATAAGGCAGGCAAAGACTGCTATTAGCACCTAGACGCTATTAGCATTGCGCATAATAGGGACGTCTAGGATAGTGTACTAACCCTTAGGCTAGGTAACAGAGCTAACGTATCCCTACTTATTGTCTTTAATTTTACGTGCATTAGAGCCCTTACTAGCTAGAAAGAAGTTATTAATGTAGCAGGTCTCCTTAATAACAACCTGCAGTATACGCAGCTTGTTAATAATGTTGTTAAAGAGGACGTTGTTAGTAGGCGCCTAGTCTAAAGCAATAGCTAACCTTATAGAGAAACTTAGGATATTAGCAGTGTTAATGTAGGCAGTAGCTCTCTAACAGTTTTGCTATAATAGACACGCGTTAGTTAAATGTAAATTAAGGAGGTTAGACATACTTACTAGAAGAGTAGATATTATGTAGTTTGTAATGTAGTGCTGCAGCTAGAAGGAAGAGTAGTAGAGGAGTAGATAAGTGTAGTAAAGAAGAAGAGAAGACAGCAGATCCTGTAAGTCTTTTATACTGCCTATAAACACTAGCGCTCTTTAAAACTAGTAACCTTACTACTATAAGAATAGTTATTCTACTAAAATTGTGTGTTTAGGCGTTATAGCCTGTACCTAATCTTACCTGTAAGGCTGTAAGTAAGGTAACACCTTAAGGTAGTAAGATAGCATATAGGGTAAGAGAGTAATAAGATAGGGCTCTAAAGTTGCTATAAAGGTTGCCTATCCCTCCTCTTTAACGTTAATTGTTTCTTCTTTACTTCTACTTTACTTTATCTACTTTATCTACTTTATCTACTTTATCTACTCTGTCTACTTTATCTACTCTGTCTACTTTATCTACTCTGTCTACTTTATCTACTTTATCTACTTTATCTACTTCTTTAATAATATCTGTTAAGCCTATCTCCTGCGCCTAGTTTAACTGCGCTACTAGCAGCAGAGGTAGCAGAGGAGCTAGTAGTTGCAATAATTACAGCAGCTCTTTAACACCTAGCAAGGCCTATTATAAGGAGGATAACGCTAACCTGCAGGACCTTCTGCTCTGTTATAAGAACTACTTACCTACCTACTACAACAACCTGCTAATAATAAATATAGTAATTAGGCAGTTTTAGCGCAGTAACAGCGTAAAGATCTGCAGCGTTAACAAAATCTAGGTTATCTAACGCTTTATTACTTAGTTTATTATACGTTCTACTGCTTCTAAGTACGTTGCAGCTGCTAGCACGTATAAAGGGTTAGCTAGTAACCTTAACCTGCAGGGTTAGGTTGTGTATAACTCTAACTTTTGCAATAGCTAAGTCCTAAGCTACCTATTGCTTACTAACCTCTTAAGGCTGTTTAACAACTACAAGTACAATAACTTCCTGTAGTAGCATATCTTCTTTCTCCTCTACTACGTTGCTAAGGGCTCTATTACTGTCTAAGGTAATAGCTGCTAGCACTATTACAATCTAAGCAGCCCTATAGCATTGTGCTAACAGCTCTTTAATAACAACAGTAAGGTTTAGTTTTATAGCGCCTGCACAAACTGTATCTACTATAGTGCCCTACGCACCTTGCCTACTAATGCTAACTAATACTTACTCTTACTGTAAGTAGGCAGACTAGTAGTTAAGGAGGATAGTTAAGGAAGAGGAAGAGTATAGAGGAGAGGTATAGAGATAGACTGTGTCTATAAGAGTAGGACACTACATATACAGACTAACTTACTTCCTACTTAATAGAGTAGCAAAGGCTAAATCTAGTCTTAAACCTTACGTATTTAGATTAACAGATACACTATAAAGAATGTAGGTAAAGCTCTTATACATTATGTGCATATGTAACAATTTTATCCTATATACTAGCACTTATAGACACTACTACTAGTATATAACTTACTAACACTAAGTCCTTCTTATATAACACGTGTCTACTAAGCAACTTACAGAAGCAGATCTCCTAGAGCCTGCTAAATTGCTCTACTACCTTCCTCTATTGTATACACATTAACATTATTAGTTTAGTAACTCTAGTTGTAGTTAGCAGTAAGAAGTACTAGATTATATACACAGATAACTACTCTTGCTATTAATAGATTAACGTTACAGATAATAAACAAGCAATTATAGGTTAGCTGCTAGCCTTCCTAAATTAGATAAAGGTATAGTACAGCGTTGTAGTAGCAGTTGTATATATAGATAATAACACTGTCTTTATTAATAAGACTACTAAGCGTTATTTTAAACGCTAAGGTATCTTATTTAAGCCTTCTATACTATACACAGCTTACTAGAACAGTATAGCAGAGTTTAGCAATTGTCTTACTAAGGTGCGCTTCTATAATATAGTTGTTAGTGTGCTATATGTCTCTAAGACTATATAGCTATACACTGCTTACTATGCTATTAAGCTACTTAACTACACTCCTACAACAGCTGTACTAGATAGTAAGACCTTGTAGCAGCTTTAGCTTAAGCACATAAAGGTCTATAACCTTATCTCTAACCTATACAGCTTTTGCAAGTACAGAGAGACTAGCTATGTCTATAACCTAGTTTAGCGCTGTATCTAGAGCGCTAAATTTAATCCCTGTGCTACTAAGATATACTTTGTAGGCTATAACAGCTCTTATATCTATTATAGGTAATATAGGTTCTAGAGACTTATACTATCTATAAGACAAGCAGCGTCTGCTAGCTAAATTATAACCTAGTAAAGGTTGTGCTAGAAAACTCTGCTAAGCCTAATATTACTAACAATAACACTACTATTACAGAAGGCGTGCAGTTCTCTATCCTACTACCTACTCTATTATTTCTTAATATATAGTCTTAGTCTACTAACAACAGAGATTCTAGGGGTAGAGATTCTAGGGGTAGTTATAACACTACCTTTATTAAACAGCACAGCAGCTTTGCGTTTAATAGCTTTAAAGGCAACACTAGCTTTAACTTTAACAGTAATATTAACAACCTTACTATTATAGAGGCTAGTCTCTAGTCTGTTACTAATACGCGCGCAGAAACTCTATAACAAGTTATGCTACGTTAGCTTAAAATCTCTACAGAGCTTAACTAGCGTAATATACTTACAGGCCTACGTACTAGGAAACCTACATACAAGGCATTAGCTGCCCTATTTACTACCTAGCAGCATAACGCCTTTATAGCTTACTGCTTTACAACCTTAATTACTATAGCACCTACTGCAACAACAACAAAACCTAAGCTTCTGCCTAAGCTAATGTTAGTAAAGTAAGCTTAACTATATAAATACAAGGACAAGTAGATTACTACAGAGGCAGAGGAATACAAGTCCTATAAGGATAATAGTACTTAGGTTATTATTGCTACAACGCTGTCTAGCGTCTTTACTCTACTAACTAAGTAGGTATATAAGTATAAGCTTACATTAACTAGTTAGTTAGAGTGTTACAAGGCATGCCTTATAGTCTATAGTAATTGCTAGGACCTAGATCTATAGTAGGAGACGTACACAGTAGTTACTTACATAACTACACTTAAGGTGTTACTTGCCTTAGTTACTACTCTTAACCTTAAGTATAACTAAGCTAACGTTATTACTGCCTTTCTTAATAGCTTGCTAGATAACAATAAAATTATCTATATCTGCCTACTAAACAGCTAGAAAGCTTAACTCTCTAAGGCTCTGTATAGTCTCTGTTACTTACTATAACTCTAGTATTAGAAGCTTACCTACTTCTTCTAAACTATTAACTTTACACTAATTAAAGCTAATCTATACGTCTTCTACTATAACAACAGCTCTCTTATCCTAGCCTACGTTAACAATATTATCTTTATTACCTCCTACTACTACTAGATAGAGGAGATTAAGTAGCAGGTGTTTAGCAAGTACAAGTGTTGTAACCTAGGTCTTATTACCTATTACCTAGGCATACAAGTCTCTTATAACTGTCCTAATTACTCTATTAAGCTATTTATAGAGTTGTATGTTAATAAGCTAGTAACAGATTTCTACTATAAAAACTCTGCACCTTGTTACTCTCTGCTTAATATTACAGTACCCTCTCTAAAGATAAGACCTTCTACTAACTAAGTACTGCTATAATAAGTCTGTAACTACTAGACTATTGTTAGTAAGCTGCTCTATCTATTAACTTAACTCTAGGCTAACATCTCCTTCTATGTTAGTTACCTTGCCTGTGTAATAAGTAACCCTACTAAGCAGTACTATAACTACCTTAAGACTACTAAGAACCTAGTAATAACGTATAAGGCACTGCCTAACGTCCTAGAACTTACTATTAACATATTTGCAACTGTGTTAGATTATTATCTAGCTCTCTATAGTTATTTAATAGAAGATATATATTACTACTCTAAAGGCCTTATAAGTTATTAATAATAATACCTAGGAGTTGCAAATTAATACTTAACAAGCCTTAGGGTTATATAGACTATAAGGCTCTTAACAACAGCACACAGTAGAGCTCTAAGCCCTTTATACTCTACCTTATAGTTATCTACCTAAGGTAGTGTTAGTAGCAGTATAATATAGTGCATTACACTGTAGCAATAACTCTAGTTAAGTAGGTAGCATACGCTTATTATTGCCTAACCTACAGTTACGCAGTGTAGTAAGTTAGACACGTAACTTATACATATACGCACGTTGCTGCTAGACGCGTAGGTCTACTTACACTAGCTTTACAGGTACAGCAGAAACCTTGTTTACAGCGTCTAGCAAACTAATAAATTAATAAATTCTATGTTATCTATCCTCTATCCTCTATTGCTCTATTATTAAATTTCTAAATCCTTAAACTAATAAATCCTCTTCTATTATCTATTGCCTAATTATTAGATTTTTAAATCCTTAAATTGTAAATTGTCTATTCTCTATTACCTTATTGTTAGATTTTAAATCCTTAAATTAATAAATCCTCTATCCTCTATTACCCTATTATTAGATTTTAAATCCTTAAATTAACAAATTATCTATTATCTATCTTCTACTGCCCTATTGTCGGATTTTAAATCTTTAAATTAATAAATTATCTATTATCTATCCTCTATTGCCCTATTGTTAAATCCTTAAATTACTATATTATTATATTGTTATATTGTTAAACTGTCCTAGAGAGAAGCGCAGAGTTTCTATAGTTTCTATTCCTATCTTATATACACGTAGCTAGCAGTTAATACTACCTTACCCTACTACTCTGCTATAGACAACTTATTAAACCCTATAGGCAGGTTCTAGCAACCTATGTCTAAGGCGCACCTAAGGCAGTTATTATACTTAATACTGTAGAACCCTTACAAGGCAACACGCTGCTCTAATGCTAATAGATGTGTTTCTCTGCACTCTTAGTTAGGCAGTAAAACAGTAAATCTGTAGGAGAGTTAGTAAAGATGCTGTATAGCAGTTATAAGCTCTATCTTACTTAATATACGCAAAGAGAACCTTAAGGTTAACAAGCCTGTCCTTAAGAAGTGCAGGTTAAATTAGCGTAATGTTGTAGCATTTTCTAGCTACGTCTTAAACAACGTTATTGCTTTTACTTTTATTACAGACTATAGGAAGTTAGTTAAATGCCTAGCAAAACTGCGCACACATATAGTTAGCACAAAGAAGCAGAGAGTAATAGAAGTTGCACTAAAGGAAGTCTTACTAGGCAGTTTAGTATTAAGATAATATTAGTAGTTACTAGTAGCAGCATTGTATCTAGATTAGAGTTATAGCTTAGTAGGGCGTTAGCTTTAATAAAGACCTTCTAATAGTGCCTCTAGCTAGCCTTATCCTAGAAAGCGTAGAAGTAGAAGTAGATAGTGTTGTTAGTTATGTTAAGAGAAGGCATAGTTAATGTTAAAGAAAGTAGGTAGTAGTTAAGAAGCAGAGTAATGCAGAGGAAGGGCTGTAGAGTAAAGGCACTCTTACTTAATCTTTAGCAGCGTAATTACCTGTATAGGGCTGTAATATTACTGCTACGCAGCGTAAGTCCCTTAAACTTACTATTACCTTTACTAAGACTAGTTCTATATACTAATTATCTTAAGTATAAGGCAAGATTGCGTTAAACTAAAGATATAGTTAGAAAGCTACTCTCTTGCTCCCTCTACTACTCTCTTTACAGCTCTGTGCAACTATTAGAACACTTTTAAATTAATAGAATTAATAAGAAAGTATTAGATATTTACGTCTCTGTTAGGTAGTAGAGGAAGGAATCTGCTACGTAACTGTAACGTTGCTAAGTAAATATAAAGTTACTGCCTAAGGTCTTAACGCTGTGCTTACTGTTAATCTAACCTGTCTTACAGTGTAGAGTAAGTAATACAGCATAATGTAAAAGAAAAGCTAATTAGGTTTATGCTAGCAGATCTACTTTATAGGACTAGTAGTTAGAGTTAGGTAGGATAGGGGGTACCTAAGGGGCACCTAACTGTAATAATTATATAAAATATTACTTAGATCTCTTAGGTCTCTCTTAGATCTCTTAGATCTCTTAGATAAGTTAAGAATTAATCTAATCTAACTAGCTAGATCTCTCCTAGATCTCTTAGATCTCTTAGATCTCTTAGATAAGTTAAGAATTAATCTAATCTAACTACCTAGATCTCTTAGACAAGTTAGATCCTCTATTACCTAATATATAAGAGGGGTGCCTAAACAGACTAGAATACAAGTTTGCTATACCTAAGGGTTTTCTGTTGTAAAAGATTAGTAGATGCTTAGTATAAGCAGGCTTGTATTCTAGTCTGTTTAGGCACCCCTCTTGTACCTAACACCTACTACTAGTCTATACAGCCCCTATTCTGCCCCTACTCCTGCTATATGTAGAGCCTGCTCTATACCTACCCCTACTATATATAGGGCAGCCTTAACTCTAACCTACTTAGCAGGAGGTTAGCACACGCTAGGTAGGGGCTAGGTAGAGCTAAGGTACCTTACGTAACACACCTAACTCTAACTTAGACTGTACCTATTTACTAGCCTAGAACTGTAGAAGGTAGTACTGTAGCGCAGAACACAGGTTACACTAGGCTAAGAAGAGTTATTATACTCTACCTCTAAATATATGTAAGAACGCTAACACGTTATAAGTATCCCTGTTCTATTTATATCTACTTAGCTTTATATTAGGGTTAATAGTAGGTTATAAAGAGGCTAGGTTACTCTTAAACTTTAACCTGCTCTCTCTCTCTCTCCTCTTCTACTAGACCTCTCTATCTATAAGCTCTATTATTTAAACCTTTTAAGCGTAGGTTAAACAACACTTAATACTTATATAATAGCTACTATTACTAGTACTTTCTGTAAGGATACTGTAGGCAGGTAAGAGAGATAGGACAAAAACATATAGTATTAGATAAGATAAGACAAATCCTTAGGGGCTTAACCCCCCTAAGGATTTAGAGGAATATATACGTATACGTAGGCGCTAAGGGGTAACTGTAGTTGCCCTAAGGTATTCCTAAGAGTTAGCATGCCTAAGGTAAAAAGCCTCTAGTTACCCCTCTATTCAGCCCTTTAGCTTCTTTATTTCTGTGCTTGTTACACCTCTATTAATAAGAAAGGTAATTTGCCTAATCCCCTTAACCTTAACTCTTTACACAACTGCTACTTCTACTCTACTCTACTATATAACCTCTCCTGCTACTTAATGCTTAAAGCTAAGCACTGTTAAATATAATATTAATTCTCTTCCTAGTTATAGTTACTCTGCTCTCTATAGTTAAGGACGCTGTCCCTCCCTCTAATTCTATAAAGGCACTGCCTCCTTCTTACTAGCATACCTCCTTGCCTTTTTATATCCTCTCTATACTACTTATGTTGCCTACACTAACTACAAAGCAACCTTCTTTTAGACCTAGAGCTATCTTCTGTTAGTTGCCTAGCGTAAAAAGAATTAAGTTTAGTAATAGATTCTCTAAATTGCTAGATAATAAACTGCGTTCTCTGTTGTCTAAAGAACCTGTAATTAACTGTGCTAGGCTGCTCCTTAATAATTAGTCCTATAATTCTACTTCTAAAACTATTGTTACTTCTAAGGGTATATAACTGCAAAGCTAGAATACTAAATAGTCTAGCTAACAGGCTGTGCCCTCTATAGTACCTAAAGTGTTCTGCAGCTTAATTAGACAACTAGCTTTGTAATACCCTAGCAGGTTAGTGCTTAAGGTAGAAAACACAGAGTTCTCTTTTACACCTTCTTATTTGCTGTTTAGAGATATAAGGCTGTTACATTCTTACAACACATCCTTCTAGAAGGCTGTTATTAGCCTAGCCCTAAACTGTCTTGCAGATAGTAGCTACTCTTCTATACTAATCTTAATTAAGGACAATTTTAAAGACTGCAGGAACGGCTCTAAACAGTTAATAACAAGATGTTTACCTAGTCTATTCTCTGTTCTCTCCTTCTCTGTATTAATTAACTCCTCTTAATCTAGTAATATCTTAGCAGACAGAAGCAACAAAGAGCTGCTCTAGGTTCTCCCCTATTGTGTAAACTAAGTAACTTAACGTATAACCTATGCAAATTGTTTAAGGCACTAACTTAGGTTAACTTCTTTGCTATTTAGCACCCCTAATATTTGCTTTGTAAGTCTAACTACAGTGTATAATAGACCTCTTTCTAACCTAGCTAGCTACTAGGCAGAGGCACAAGTCTAGTAATCTTACTAACGTGTAATAGCAACACAGAAAAGGGTACATTAGACAGTTAAGAAAGAGACAGCTTTCCTTAAATATGTTAATAAATTTAGTCTCTGCTAGGCTACTATTATTAAATATAATGCTAGTGTATATAGGAAGAAGGCTCTTTTAAACTAAACTAATGTAAACCTTAAGAATAAAGCTGTAAACATTACTACTATAATAATTAGGTATAGTTTATAACTAATTTAAAAACGTTTACTTATATAATTGCAGAACTAGTTAACCTGTTTATCTAGCGTAGAGGAACGTTATATCTACTACTAGCTAAAGGGGAAAGATACTTTAAGAAGAAGGATTTAAATAGTAAAGAAGGGTTTAAATAGCATTAAAACAGTAAAAAAGGCAAAGTAAGGATAGAAAATAGAAAATACGCTTTATAGGTCCTAGGCACCTTAAAGAACACGTGTAGGTAACCTAGGTAATATAATAGACTCTAAACAGGCTAAATAGTGCTCTGTAAGTTAATTGTAACTTATAAAACTAGACTTTACAGCATTCCTGCCTTGTGTAATAGCAACATTATTGCCTACTACCTGTACTAGCTACTAAATAAGGATTATAAGGGTGTTCCTTTACTAGCTTTATATAAGAAACTACAGTACCTACTGCGTAAACACCTTAGGCAAGTTAAATTAATGCAGAAAGCAGATACTAGGCACTCTAATCTAGTTTTAGTTTAAACCTTCTTTATATTAGACCTTTTTCCTATGCTAACTCCTAAACACCTTTCTAAACTGCATTCTAGATAAGCTAAGATAATATATAACGTACAACATACTATAAAGAAGACTAAGAAAGTATATTACTAATAAAGAGAGGGCAGAGGTAAGGTAGGAGACTTACTGCGTATTAAAATTGCGCAGAAAGCAATAAGTAACTTACCTAGACTTTGTCTTCTACGCACCTACACCCCCTAATATTCTAGCTGCAACTAGGCTAGGCGTTAGCCTTTGTATTAGCCCTAATATAATTATCTCTTATAATCCTCTAGACAAAGACAAAGATAGAGATAACAAGAGACCCTTTACACTATTTGCAGATAATAACGTTAAGGCTGCAGAAGTTGCTAGCTAACTTTAAGTAAGTAATAAGAAACAGGCCTATAAGCTAGATAAGTATAAGGCGCATGTTATATAATAAGTAGAAGAGATAGATCTAAGAGCTAAGGATGTGTTAACAGGGTTACTGTCTAATATTAAGTATACTTACAGTAGAAGTTACGCATCTACATCTATTATAGAGAATAGTAATAATATGCTAGAAGACGCTCTTTACAGCTTCTAGACACTAGTCTAGCAGAGAGCAGCGTTCTTAGCTAGGTTAGGAAATAGAGGTAGCTAGCGCAGAACCCTGCTTCTAACACAGAGCAACATGCTCCTATTCTAGGTTAGCCCTATAGTAAGATAATAATTAAGCAATAGTTATGCACAGTAGCTTACTAAAGCAGCTTCTACACAGAGTACCTCTCTAAGGCAGATACCTTAATTACTGCAGTTCTCCTCTAACTAACCCTTAACCTGCAGCACGCTATCTAGCTAAAATATTAGCTCTTAGCCTGCTGTAATACTAGAATAGTAAGATATACCTAATCTAGATATTAAATAAGCAGTGTTGTCTATACAATTAACGCCTAGGGCTAGTAGCCTAGTAACACTGCCTATAGAGTAAACAGCGTATAAGCTTGTAAAGCAACTGCAGAAATTCTAGGGCTGCATATATAAAGAGCACAAGGAGGCAGAGAGAAGATACTAGAAGCACTATAAGCAGCCTAATGTGTACTTAATCTGTAAGAGTCTTAAGCAGATTATATGCCTACTTAGCAGAGTGTATAATAGGGGCTAACTACTCTTTAACGTTATTAACAATCCTAAGATAATAATAAAACAGTCTCTCTTACCTAAAGGGCTTAACTTAAAGGCTGTATTTAAGGGTATAAGCCTAGCTGTATACTCTAAGAATGCAGGTACACGTAATAAGAACTTACCTTATAGCCTGTACCTAGGGTAGCACTATAATAGAAGTAAGAAAGGGTATAGTGTTAAGGTAACGTTTAACATAGACAGCGTATACTACTTTTCTAGTAGCCTAGCGTTTACACAGAGGAGAATTAAGTAGTACCTCTAGGCGTATACTACTCTTAACCTAGATACTAACATTTACTTTAGGCTAATAGTTAAGGCGTATAACGCCTATAATAAGCTAACTATAACTACGCTGCTGCTGTATAAGATCTTATATTACTGCTTTAGTGCAGTTGCAGGTAGTATCTAGTTACTGCTAGTATATGTCTTCTTTTTTAAGCTGCGTCTAGAGAGTCTATATAAGTATAGCAACTTCCTTAGTAAGTAAGACTAGCAGCTCTAGTTAGACACAGTGCTGCTTCTTACTTTTAATGCCTTAGTGCTAGCAGCTAGGATAAAGTACTATCTCTACTTAGAGGATATTACTGCTATAGACATTACTACAATGTTAAAGGAGGCTAAGTAGAACAAGGACAGCTTATAAGAGCAGATCCTGCTGCTTACACTGCAGGCTAAACACCTAGACAGGCTGTAGACATTAATCCTTAAGAGAATTGCTAAGAATTTAGGCCTAAGTTACTTTAAGAGTGCTACGCTCTTTATAAACGCTAAGAATATAAAGCTTACCTACATATAAGAGCTAGGCATTAGTCTAGTAACTACCTACTAGGTATAGGAGACAGCGTAGGATAAAATTACTAACCTATAGTTCTATAGTAGGAGCTGTACGTTTGTAGACATAGTAAAGAAGGTGTACTTAAGGAATTATGCGCTGCTATACAACGCTGTTACTAATAACTTTAAAGTAGAGATGTTTCTCTAGAAGTACTACTGCCTAGAGGCCTATACGTGCATATAGGTAAAGCTTCTAGTAGACAGCATGTAGGCTAGAGGTAGTACGTAGGTAATAATATACCTGTAGGTAACTATACAAGATACTATAGGCCTAATACTATTAACAAAACTGCGTAGATAAGAGAACATAGATAGGCTAGTGTACTTATAGTTCTACAGTACTATTAAGTTACTGTTTAACATGTCTAAGGTATATATGTTTAACAACTAGGCTGTAGAGAATCTAGCGCTTAATCCTTGCTATGTCTATATGCTGCAGAAGCAGAGCAGCAGTATCTCCTTTAATAAGAAGGTCTGCACTACTGCATATATATATAGTAAGAGGTATACTGCTATCTACCTCTAAGACAGCTAGCAGTAGTTATATAGTATATGCAAAGAGTATTACGTGTCCCTAGCTATAATAGATAATATATGCAGCTTATAGGAGGAGTAGAACTATAAAGGTAATAGTAATGCTAACAACGCTCTGCTACTACTTCTATACTATATTATCCTCTTATACATGCTGTTTAGGTTCCTCTACGTGCAGATAAACAAGTACTACATACTGTTTAAGTACATGCTTACTAACACAGGCCTAAGCATCTTACTATAGGAGATAATAGTAATAGTAGTAGTACTATAGGTGCTGTAGTTCTGCTACAGCAGTAACCTGCTAGCTAAGGAGTTGCTGCTGTTTAAAGACTGCTAGGAGTAGACATAAGAAGTAGATATTGTAGTAAAAGAAGGACTAGAGATACAGCAGACTATAGCTAACTGCAGGCTTAGCTAGTTCCTACCTAAGTTTAGCTAGGTGTTTAAGCAGCTTACCTAGCTGTATAGTAACAACATACTTATAGGGAACACGCTAATATATAATAAGTATAAGCGCTAATAGAGGGCAGTAAAGGACCTTAGCAACGTGTACACCTGCTTCTACTAGGCTACCTAGTAGTTTACGCAGTATAATGTAAAGCAGAACCTCTAGCTACTTAAGAAGTAGTTAGAGTATATATTTACCTTTAACCTAAACTAGTTTAACGCTAACGTATAGTTAGCAATACTAGCAGTATATAAGATATACCTAGAGCTAACACAGGCTGCTATAGAGCAGAATAGCTGTATTCTATTCTGCTACTATAGTATGCACAGGATATTCCTTAAGAACAGCGTCTAAGCACTACTACATATTATTACTAGTAACTAGATACGCATTATAAAAGTAGCTAACCTGCTAGACTTACTCTTCTTCTAGGGCAACAGCACTAAGCGCAAGGCGTAGGTAAGATTGCTATTCTAGCTTATACTGCAGTAGAGCTTTAAGTTTATTAAGGGTTAGCTTAGCTACTAGAGAGTAGACAAGTAGATAGAGCAATACCTCTATCTTGTCTGCCTAACGCACTAGATCCTGCTCTACCCCTTAAGCAGCACGCTAATCTAATTAACTAAGAAGAATACTGCTAAAGAGCAGACTAGGCAGATAATATAGTTCTTATCTATCTTTACTTACCCTAAGTATATGCACATATAGTGCAAGAGAGTGCATAGGAAGAAGCTAGTAGAAGAGCAGCTGCTGCTAAAAGAACCTCTACTACCTGCTTAGCTATTAACTATTGTCTACTAGCTAGTTTATAAAGTGCACTGCGTAGTACAGACCTATACCTTTACTAACTTATAGGACGCAGCAATGCTAATTAGTAAATACAGGAAAGTAGGCGTAGGGATGCTAGACTTAGATAATAGTAAGTAGTACTAGGTTGCAGGCTAGGTTAGCAGGAGTAAGAGACCTAACATAGCTGTGTAGGAGGAGTATATGCCCCTAACGCTGTCTATACAGGCTAGGATATAGGGCTTAGGTCTAGATAAGCTAGATATGCTAATAGTTACGTTTACGTAAGAGTAAGGCGCTATAGTAAGGCAGGCAGAGGTAGGCGCTAGAGCAGTTATATTAGCTAGCCTAGCTAACTTAACGCTGTTAAGGTAGTCCCTCTTAATAAGAGATATCTTTAAGTAGACTAGAGAGTAGTTACTAGGAGAGCGTAGCAAGAGTAGCAGCGTGTTCTAGCTATCTAAGAGTAGCTAACAGTATACGCGTTTAATATAGCGTCTCTGTTCTATATAGCCTAGCACCTAGTTTAGAATTACAGGACTAGTCTAAACGCAAACATAATAAGATAATAAGTAGAGACTTCCTACTTGTTAGAACTATAGTTAAAAATGCTAAGACAGAAGAGGTTGTACTTTGCAGATAACAATCTATAGCCTTTAATTAATTAAGCTTCTATTACTTAGTCTAGAATATAGGGTTATCTGTCCTAGCAGCGTAGTAGAATTATAGGACTAGTCTAGACGTAAATATAATAAGATAATAAGCAGAGACTTTCTGCTTATCCTATAGTTAAAAATGCTAAGAAAGAAGAAGTTGTACTTTGCAGATATTGCATAAGGTAGTGCTCTTATCTTTAGCCTCTATTTAATAGTAATAATCTGTAGCCTTTAATTAATTAGGCTTCTATTACTTAGTCTAGAATATAGGGTTATCTGTTCTAGCAGCGTAGTAGAATTACAGGACAAGTCTAGACGTAAACATAATAAGATAATAAGCAGAGACTTCCTGCTTATTAGAACTATAGTTAAAAATGCTAAGACAGAAGAGGTTGTACTTTACAGATAACAATCTATAGCCTTTAATTAATTAAGCTTCTATTACTTAG